>JZKD02S1469364.1:720877-792801 GCA_000966675.3 Picea glauca | reverse complement strand
ACCCTACCTTAAGGGTTTTCTCTATTTCTTGTGTTCATTGTTATGGTGAATGGTTTATGCTTTATTCTTGGTTATTTCTGAAGTATATTTACAGATCTGATATAGGTTCTTAACATAGAACTAGTAAAACTAGAGTGACTCAGGATGAGTCACAGGTGAGTGTTGGGGGCTTGTTGGCCCTTGACCAAGTTTTGAGAGATTCTTGGTCATGTTGACCTATTTTGGGACTTCGACATCCTGTCGAAGGAGGAGCACAAACCGAAGCAGAGATCATGGAATATCGGCCCTTTTTGGGTCCTTTTTGGGTTTTTGGGATTATGTAATGGGATTGGATGTCGGCCCATGGGTTTACCCATGTTTAGGCCTATTCTGTAATATATAAATAGATTCCTAGGCTATATAGAATAAAAACGCATCTATGTGATGTGAGACCAGTTGTGCTAAGTGATAGTGTGGATTGTAAGGGCTTTGTGCCTACTGTGAGAGACTTGCAAAGCTAAGTGCAAGTGCTTGTAACAGATTGTGGAAGGCTTTGTGTTGTAACACAAGGAAGAAGGATCTAGCAAGATGTGCAGATGTCTTTCCTATGTGGAGTAGGATTTTGAGGCTCTGTGCTTGTAACCAATTGACTGAAGACAATAAAGAAGAAGAGTTGGTGGACGTAGCCCCAAGGTGGGGGTGAACCACATAAATATTGTGTTATGTTGCTTTGTGCCTTGTCTTGATGTGTTCACACATTATTTTCTAAGTGCTTTGATATGTTAAAATAGATCTACTTATGCTTTGTGCTTATAATATGCGAGAATGTTAGATCTGATCCATATGTCCATGCTTAGTGCTTAATCTTCCTAATCTGATATATTTACCTATGCTAAGTGATTAAATACATTAGATTAGTGTGGATGCTGCAAAGCCCTGTTTTATCAACGAAGTGGATATTGATTGCATAATGAGAAACTGACGGTGCTAAGTGCTTTATTAAGTAGTACAATCATAGATCTGTGTCTCAACTAAGTTTGCAGACAACTAAGTCTTGCAACCACCCCTACCTCTACCTCGAGTGAGACTTCATCTGCTTCACAGGTGTTGCCGAAAAGGCCGGTAGTTAGGGCTTTGTTGGTGCGTTGTTGTAGTGTTGAACCTCGGGTCTGCCCCTGTGCCAACATGACCCCCTTTTAAGGTTTTTTTGGTTTTGGGCTTATGTAATGGGTATGGGGATGTCAACCCATGGGTTTACCCATGTCTAGGCCCTTTTTTAATGTATAAATAGATGTCTAGGCAATGTAAGAGGAGACAATATGTGCATATGTTTGATGTTTTGCTAAGTGCAAGTGATAGTTATAAATGATGTGTGCATGCTGTGTTGGACACTATTAGAGCTAAGTACAAGTGGATGTAAGAAGCTTGTGTATATTTTAAGAGGGATTTGTGTTGTAACCTATCTCGAGGAAGGAGGATCTTGCGGAGTGTGCGCAGATCTCATTTCCTACGCGGAGTAGGATCATGTGGCTTTATGCATGTAGATGATTGACAGAAGGTAATAAAGGGAATAAGAGTTGGTCTGTGTACAAGATCTAGTCTATTTTGATGTGCTTAGTTCTTGAATGTGTTGGATCATGTTGAATACTGCATTGCTATGTAATTAGGGTTTATCTCCATTGTAAACAAAGGCTTGATACTAAGGAATGATAACTGCTAAAAGTTTTGTTAAGGTATTGTAATCATAGATCTGTGTCCCAGCTAGGTTGCAGACATCTAAGTCTTTCATCCACCCCTACCTCTACCTCGGGTGAGACTTCATCTACTTCGCAGGTGTTTCATAAAGGGCCAATAGTTAGGGTTTTGTTGGTGCAATGTTGAAGCATTGAACCCTGGGTCTACCCCTATGCGAACAAATGGTTCCATTGTCGGGACCAAGTTTTGAAGATCCTTGGTCACTTTTCACCCCTTTTTGGTACTTTGATAGGCTGTCGAAGGCAGAGCATAAGTCGAAGCAGAGATCGTGGGATCTCGACCCCCTTTTAGGGATTTTTGGGTTTTGGGCTTATGTAACGAGTATGTGAATGTCAGCCCATGGGTTTACCCATGTGTAGGCCCTTGTGTAATGTATAAATAGATGTCTAGGAAATGTAAGAGGAGACAATATGTGCATATGTGTGATGTTGTGCTAAGTGTAAGTGGTAGTTATAAATGCTTTGTGCATGCTGTGTTGGACACTGGCAGAGCTAAGTGAAAGTGGATGTAAGAATCTTGTGTAGATTGTAAGAGGGATTTGTGTTGTAACCTAGCTTGAGGAAGGAGGATCTAGCGGAGTGTGCGTAGATCTCTTGTCCTATGTGGAGTAGGATCCTGTGGCTCTGTGCATGTAGATGATTGATAGAAGGAAATAAAGAGAATAAGAGTTGGTGGACGTAGCCCCATGTGGGGGTGAACCACATATATCCTATGTTATGGTTTGTTTGTGCATTATGGTTGTTTTATTGTTCATATGATTTATGCTTATTAGAGTAATGTATGTTTAGATGTATATGATATGATAGCTTAGTGCTTGGTGATGTGAATGAGTACCAGATCTGGTCTATTTTGATGTGCTTAGTGCTTGAATGTGTTGGATCTTGTTGAATACCGCACTGCTATGTAATTAGGGTTTATCTCCGCTGTAAACAAAGGTTAGATACTAAGGAATGATAACTGTTAAATTCTTTGTTAAGGTATTGTAATCACATATCTGTGTCCGAGCTAGGTTGCAGACATCTGAGTCTTGTAACCACCCCTGCCTCTACCTCGGGTGAGACTTCATCTACCTCGCAGGTGTTGTTGAAAGGATCGGTAGTTAGGGTTTTGTTGGTGCATTGTTGAAGTGGTGAACCTTGGGTCTTCCCTTGTGCCAACAATATGCCTTCTGAACAACTAGGGTTTTATCTTCTTGAAAAAATAAGATCCTGTACAACCTTCAGTCACATCCATTTATGTCTTTCACTATCCAATATGTAGCATAACCAATCACACCACATCTATTCTCTCCAACAAGTTACTCATGGTCCTCAACCATACAATATGAATTCTACTTAATCATCTATAAGAAACCAATATACTATGACAACCATATCAGTACTGAAAAAATAAGAGTGTTTCTCACTCATTCAATCAACCAACATACACCACATCAAAACAACCATACCAAGAATGTCTTAAGCATTCACCATACCATAAGAAAAATTATAAAAATCATGTAACTATACCAGAACTTTTATGGAAGATCTGGGCCCATAAAATGCAGATTTGAAACTTGCTTTAGACTTCAAAAACCTGACACCATCTCTCACTCAATTCGTCACGACTCTCTCCAATTGTACATGCTTTGTATCACTACAGCCTGCATATGTACGCACTCTGGCCCACTATTGCTCGCGTATGTATGCACTCTGGCCCATTGCTGCTTGCGTACTCCTTTAGAAACTAGGGTTTCTGAACTTTTGAAACTTTCGCCGTTAATATCACATACTTAGGAAATCTTTAATGCATCCATGAGATCCTCTAGTCAATCTCTCACTCAGAATATATCTTCAATATGCTCAAGAAATGATGTCTAAACAAGAGACCCTTTCTCTCTTATTTATACTCTCTAAGCAGCTTCCTTAGAAGCATCCACTAGGCCACTTTGTCCACATATCCATTTATCCACAACCACTTTGTCCATATGGATACCTTTATCCAACTTTGTCCACATAGCCACTTTGTTGACATGGCCACTTGTTCATTTAACCCACTTTCCTTATTTTAGAGTTAACCCACTTATAACTACTTTCCATAATTAGAAAGTTCTCCTCTTTGATTTCATCATTTCACTTTATTATTTAAATAATTTATTCTTTGTAAACACTTTGAATTCTTTGACCTTTTGGGGGCTTCTAGCCAACAATGAGGGTCCTCCAACTTTGTAAGGCCATAACTCTCAAACTGTGAGGATTTATGTGATGTTCCACATACCAACGGAAATGGCATCACAATCACTATCCATCTAGGATAGTTTCACTGATATTTATCTCATTATTCCACAATTAAGCATGGGTTCTCTAACTATACTTCTAGAATAACTCAACCGCAAAGTGTCTTCCCTTGAGGGATTTCACCATAAGGGGACCACTTTGGATTTCATCCATTTGTACTTCCTATCAACCATGATAGGACAATAATGAGTCATATTTACATCAATCCAACTTGGAATAACCCATGACAAAACATCACTATGACATTGTCCCTTTTTCATTTATACCATGCATGACCACATGATCCAATGATCAATACATTAATACATCAATCCATCTATGCATCATATATCAATGAAAACACATTGATCCATCTTCATCTATGCATGAATCCATCTATGGATCATATAACAACATATTGATCCATCTTCATCTATGCATTATATATCAATGACAACTCATTGATCCATCTTCATCAATGCATGACACCATATGATTATGACTCCACTTGACATCAAAGACAATACATGATCCATCAATCATTACATCAATCTTATATGACAAGACATTGTTCCTTTGACATCAATGACAACATGATCCAAAAATCTCCCCCTTTGGCATTGATGGAAATACCAACATTGATGCCAACACCAATCATTGATGGAAACATGTAGACATGGATTTTCTCTTCATCAATAGTCATCTCAATAACATCAATGTGACTATCTCTCCCCCTTTGACATCAATGAAAAATGATAGTTCTCTCCTTGGGGCTTCTCCCCCTGCCTAAACTCTCCTTGGGGTTGCTCCCCTTGCCTGGATGCCTTTTATATTCCTATGAATAATCTCTCCCCTTTTGAACAAGGGATATCACTCTGATGTAATGCTGAATATATATCACTCATGCTCCCCCTGTGGCCATTGCTCCCCTTGGAACCATTCCTTTGTGCTCTTTCTCCAAGTATTTACCTTTGCATATGATAAATTTCTCCTCCTCGAATCATGGGAACAAGAATGAATCCCCCTATGGGTATGTCTCCTCCTATCTTATCTGCAATATGAACAATATCCTACCACTGCAATATGTTTCTGCTGCAAATGCTACTGCTAAACCGAAACATAGATCAACTGCATAAAAAATGACTCACTCTCTCTATGATGATCCTTGGACTTGTCCATGCATCAAAATATTTCCATACCATACATCATGAAGCAAAAGATATGTCAACAATGAATAGAGAATATGAAAAAAATATCAACCAAGTACATCCTATGCCATATTGTGTGACAACTATGCACAACACCCATGTACATGAACCATGTACATCCTGTGCCATATAATATACCATAAGATATCAACAATGGAGTGTATGAACCATATGCCAAGAACATGTGCCAACTGTGTACCAACCATATGCCTCTACCAACATGCCAACCATGTGCTTCAACAAGTGTCTCAACTATATCATCCCATACATCATGTACCAAAGTATATGATAAAAAAGTAATACCAATGATGTACTTTAGCTAAGTACTATCACCCACAAACATATACCATCTATGAGTGCATCAACATTGCACTAAACATGTATCACCACCTATATCAAACAAGTGCATCAAACATGCACCAAACCTCAATAATATGAACTACAATCAAGATGTGTTGCCATACATGTATGCCATATCAACCATAAAGCAAGTGCCAATCATATTGCTAGCAGGTGCCCCTAATATTGTATCAAATGTGTACCAATCACTCATCAACTATGATTTGTCAATGATGTACAACATGACCATCTCATCAACTACATGCCCCAATATGTAGCTCAACCATATGCCAAATGCATGCACCAAGATATCCAACAAATATGATTCTAACAATACATCATCAATGGAACTCACATATGTACCAACCATGTATCATAATAGATCTCCCTCAACCACCATTCACTATAGAAAATACTAAGAATCCAAAAATGCATGTACTAGAAGTGTGCCTTAATAGATCAAAGATATCTATAGCTAGAATCATCCTGATATATCTCATAAGTAAAGTTCCATGACTTCACTATCTCAACCAACATTGTTTCTCAACATAAAAATGTCTCAATCAACACTCTAGGGTCAGTACCATGCATCCAATATAGTATTTCAACACTCAACCATATGTCATCACCATACACACATCAATTATGTATGCCAACATGTAATCATGAAAACCTGAAACAAACCATGTCAGACCCTGCAACATAGGGTTATACCATCATACCATGTTGCAACTCATATGCAAAGCCTTTTTCCAAATCTATTACCATAGATACACGGCCTGCTATACCGACAACTCACGTATGTACACGACCTATTTATAGGTCAGCTTGTGTCTCTACGCAAATGTTATCAGTGCAGCTCGTGTATGCTTCAAAAGATGTCGAACTTGAGCTCCCCTTAAGGCTGCCATTTTGTTCTGGTTGTCCATTCTTCTTTACCCACTTCTGATGGTGTTCCAACTTATCAGAACTTGAACTCCGAGCTTCCATATTTTAAAAATTGTCTTCCTTCCTAGCTTCATGTGTTCTTATTTTCATTCTATATGAAGTCCTCATCATGGACCATCTTCTTGTGTTTCGGATGTAACGTTCCCGACCATCAACCCCCTTGTCAGGCGACATTACCGCACAGAAACATTCTCATATTTATGTAGTATGAATTTAAATGAAGTTAAATGGATAAGAAGAGTAAACATACAATTACTGCAAACATACAAAATGATTAAAATCAACAATAAATATCATTGCAATAGAATACATGATAATATTGCAAGCATCATAGATATGCATTGTAATTGAAATTATACACATGCATATACTTATCTTTGAAACTGAAGTAACTCCACCAACTACATGTAGACCTTCCATGAACCTCCCAGCCTTAGACCTCACTTCTCATCATGCTCAATAGTGGGTCACCCCTGAGATGGGACTAAGCTCCACCCAAGGCAATGGAATCCTAGGCTAGGTTGAGGTTACAGGAAAACTCCACAGAGTAATCAGAAGATTCACTCCTGGAGCCTTCTTACGCCCACTACTAAAGAACTCTCATTCCCCACATGCCTGTTCTGCTCGAGAGTATACACCTTCACAAGAACATTCCATCGGTGCTTCACCTCCCTCTCTGGGCCTCAAAAATAGTCTGGATCAAGAATTATCAGATCTCCAGAGATGGTGTTGGACTCTCTCTGGGAGAAAACCACTTCCCAATAGACTCTCTCACCTAGAGGGAGATGCTCACAGGCATGACAACCTACTTCTTCTACCACGAGCCTGACAACCCTATTCTTCAATCAAATTCAACTCAATTCCCACAAGGTGAATATAAGAGCAACAACAATAGGTCAATTCCACTCAAGAACACAAAAGGAAACGACTCAAAGACAGTTCATGTATGGCTCGACTCTGCAGGAGAAGATTGGCTGGCTTATAGGATACACAGGTGAGAAGGCTCAATCGACAATTTTTCCACTGGTTTTTAGAGGGAATGACAAGGAATCCACACAGAGTTCGAACACAAACTCAATAGTTCAGATAGAAGGTGTATCGATTTCTCAGGAAACATCGTAGGCTTCAGGTCTCAGAGCTGCATGAGGCATAAAGAGGTCAAATATAAATCACTGTTTCAGACAGTCGACAGTAGAATGGAGGAATAACCCCCTCCATGAATCAATATTTGGGTTAAATTGTATGTTCCAAGGCCGAGACATGTTTCCCATGAGGCTTCATGCACTCCATCAGCCTATATTCCCTTTTTCCCACGTTTCCCCTTCTAGGAACTTCGGATAAAAACATGTTTGTCACATATCTTTTGGAATAATAATAAATTATTATTCCCAAGGACTTAAACCCCCAAGATTAACCCCTAGGATCAACACTTAGCCTCTCTTTCCAACCTTTCAGCCCCCTTCCCCTTACCCACTCTGTGGAAGCTTAGTTCCCCATCACTCTTTCTTCGTGGTCGGTCTTCACACAACAATGTTTATATTTTTATTAATGTTATGCATATTACATATACAAAAACGAGCATCCTGGCCTTAACACTTAGGCTCTCCGACCTAATAATCATGTAAGTCTACCAGCTTATCAATACTAGGCTCACCAGCCTATAAAAAATGATTACAACAGGGCTCATCCTTGGGGATATTACAATCCCCTCCCCTTATTTTTGCATTGTCCTCAATGCAACTTTCACAAAACATCAACAAGATTTTTCAAAATCTTCAAAAAGATGTGGGTATTATGCCCGCATAGAATATTCATGCTCCCATGTCGCATCGTCAAGACTGTACTAGGTCTACTGGACCTTTACAATCCCTATGGTTCGATTCCAGATATGTTTGCTTTTCCAGTCCAATATGCGCACAAGATGCACTTGCAAGACACCTTCTTGCTCCACCTAAATCACATTCCAATCAAGTACATGATTAGCATCAGGTATATATTTCTTAAGAAATGAAACATGAAACACATTATGTACACTCATGGATGCAGGTAATGCAATCATATATGCAACTGGCCCAATCCTTTTTAGTATTTTGAATGGCCCACAAAATCTGGCTACCAACTTGGCCCAGTTTCCTAGCTTCAGGGAACTTCTATTGGATTTTACTTTCAGGAACACATGGTCACCCACTTTAAACTCTCTGTGGGTTATGTTCTTATCAACATAATGTTTATGCCTATCTTGGGTAGCTTTCAAATTCTGTTTAATTTTTAGCATCTGTTCCTCCATTTCCTTGAGCAAATCTAGCCCAACCACTGCCCTATCAGCTGGATTATCCCAACTTACTAGAGTATTTCACTTTCTTCCATAAAGTGCTTCAAATGGGCTCATCTTCAATGATGCTCGATACCCATTATTGTAGGCGAATTCTTCCAAGTGCAAGTGGTCTTCCTATTTTGATGGTTTTTCCATCACATACATCCTTAGCATGTCTTCTATTACTCTTTTCACCCTCTCTGTCTGCCCATTAGACTCAGGATGATAAGTTGTGCTAAAGTTCAGATTCGTTCTGATTCCTTTGAACAACCCCTTCCAAAAATTTGAAGTAAATTTCGGGTCTCTGTCAGACACAATTGTCTTGGGAATTCCATGCAACCGTGCCACTTCCTTCATAAACATGCCAACAACATCCGTTGCCTTGTGATTAGTATTTAACAGAATGAAATGGGAAACTTTTGTAAGCTTATCCACTACCACCATGATTGAATTGTGTTGTTTGCTGATTCTGGGCAATTTGGTGATGAAATCCATTGTCTCCACTTCCCATTTCCACTCAGGAATGGGTAATGGTTGCAACAACCCTGTTGGGTGCATGTGAGCAGCTTTAACCTTCTGGCACTCCATACATCTGGCGATGTATTCAACAATATATTTCTTCATACCTGGCCAAAAGTAGTGGCTCTTGACTGCTGCCACAACTTTTTGATATCCAAGGTGCCCTGCATAAGGCACATTATGCATTTCATGCAAAATCATAAGTTTCACATCATGGACATTAGGTACATAAATTCTATTCTTGTACAAAAGTGTTCTACCAGTTTCTAGTTTATAATTCTCCACTTTCTATGGCATCTTACCTTTTTGTAGCTTTGCTACCAAATCCTTATACTACAAATCTGTATTTGCAGCCTCTGAAATTCTACTTTTAATATCGATTCAGTACATACTAATGGTTGTAGCATGTAACTCATGTACCCTTTTGTTGAGTGAAACAACTACTTTATCCTCCTTCCCTTTGATATGCTTGGCATCAAAATTGTACTCACAGAGAAACTCCAACCACCTACTCTGCCTAGCGTTCAAGGTTGGATGGTCAAACAAATACTTCAAACCATTATGGTCTGTTCTCAGTTCGAACCTCCTTCCCATGAGGTAATGCCTGCATTTCTTTAGAGCGTGTGTTATGGCTACCAACTCCAAATAATGACTTGCATAGTTCCTTTCATGCTCTTTCAACTTTTTGGATTCATAAGAGATTGTGAATCCATTCTGACTAAGGACTCCTCCCAGTCCTTCTTTGCACACATCAATGCACTCCACAAATGTTGAGATTCAACAAGAAGATCCTAGTGAAAATTATGAACTTACACTAGGATGGAGCCTCAGGCTATTTTTAGGTGGAATTCTATTTTTAGATGATGAGAAAATTATATTTATAGATGATTTCTATTTATAGATGCTGAGAAAATTCTATTTATAGATGTATGATGACTATTATTATCCCTTAACAATAGTTGGAAAATAAATATCAATCTATTCTCAATGAGCACTTGGAAATAGTTAACTGAAGTGGAAAATCAATTAGCTATAGGAAATTCAATTTCAAAGGTTGATTGGTGGGACATGCAAGTTGAATTAGTTGTAACTCAGTGATTCGAAGTTGTAACAGAGTTATATGTGTAGTTATGTGAGTTGTAAAGTAGTTTAACTCAGTTAAGTGAATTAATCTCAGTTGTACTAGTTGTAACTGAACTTACACTAGTGAGAGTTCAGTGAATTAATTATTAATTAATTCAGAATCAGTGAACTCACATGCAACTAAATATTTACCACTATTAACTACATGCATGTCAGATCTAGTGGAGACCCAACTGAGATAACAGGTGAAAATGACAGTTTGGCTATCAATTGTGATTTGAGTGAAGTGCACTCATGCAATCAAACACACAATGGATGTGCCCGTGAGCAATGTGCAACCTAGGCAAGAGGAATTCGAATTCATTTGCAGGGTTTTCATTACAGGGATTGCGCAGAGGAGGTAGGTTGTCTAGAGGTAGAGAATTGACACATGTATTTGTTGATTTTTGCATGACAGTGTGAGATGATTTTTATTGTACTGAGAGCTCTTGGATTAGAGTTTTGTATGATATTGTTTCATGATCCATGATATAAACATAATATATGATAGTGGGGTTTTTAGCTTCATGCTTTCTCGGTAAAACATCTGTGTTATGTCTGATTGATCTTTCTTCTTGATATTGCAATTGGCGATCGTGTTTTAAATTCCGCATAATATTAGTAGAAGAGATTTTGTATTAAATAGTGGCATATAATTGTTAGATCAAGAGAATCCAGGAAATACATAATTTGTATTGAAATTTCTACATGGTATCAGAGCGTAGAAGATTGCAGAAGTTGAATTTGTGATTGGATAGAATTTGAATTTGTAGAAAGACTTTCTTGGTGCTACAACTGATTCAAGATCGAAATGGGTTTCAATTTCTTGAGGTTAGAGTATGCACTCAAGGGAATCTTGAACTACATTTATTGGAAGGAAAGGATGGAGGCAATACTCGAAGACAATGGCTTGAAGGAATTCGTTGACAAAGATGTTCCTAAGACAGATTCTACAGATGCTGCAAATCTTGATGCATTGAAAAATAAAGTGACAAAGGTGAGGAGGATCCTGTTGGAGGGAGTACGAGACCACATTGTCTCAATCCTCCATGGGAAATCCACACCATATGCAATGTGGAAGGATTTGAAGGATCTATTCCAAAACAACAACGACCATAGGGAATTGGTGCTCAAAGATAAACTCAGGAAGATCAAGATGGAGAAGGGCGACTCCATTCCAAAATATCTCAAGAAGTTTGTCCAATTTCAGGATGAGCTGGGGAGTGTGGGAATAAAAGTCATTGAATATGATTTGGTGAACTTGGTTCTCCTAGGACTTCCCAAGAATTTCCACAGTTATCAAGACTCTGTCAATGGAAGAGAAAAATTGCCAGATTGGGAATGACTATGGTCAAATCTAGTGCAGGAGGAGTTTAGGAAGAACACTAGAGATGGCTCTTCATCAAAACATGATGATGAAGAGGATTGTGTTTTGGATTCCAAGGCAAGGAAAGGGAAGGGCAAGAAATTCCATTCAAAATCTGAGTTTAAAGAAAAGAAGTTGTATTTGTCCAAAGTGAAGTGTTTTTATTGTCATGAACATGGGCATCTTGCTACTAACTGTCCGTAGAAGAAGAAGAATAAGAAGGTTGTTGGAGCTGCAACCGGTGAGGCCCTTGCCTCACAATTTGAACTTGAATTCTCCTTGATCGCATGCATGGTGTCAAGGGAATTGGGATCGGTATGGTATTTGGATAGTGATACTTCCTTCCACATGACGGGAGATAAGGAGATTTTCAGTGACTTGGAGGAGAAAGATCTCAAAATGCATATTGATATGGGCGATGGTGGATGATACAATGCAACATGAATTGGTACCATTACCTTTCAGAGGTTGTCAGGTAAACCATTTCAATTGAAAGATGTTATGCATGTTCCAAGTCTAAAGAAAAACTTGGTCTCAGTCACAATGTTGGAGGACAGAGGCTATGACGTTGTTTTCAGCGATGGAAAATCTTTTCTGCGACATAAAAAATGGGTCAAGTCAAGAAGATAGGAATTTGAGTTAAGAATATCTACAAGCTGGAGGTAGATGGTTGCACTTCCATTATGGGCATGGAAGAAAAAGTGGTGAGCCAGGATGAGGGATAATTATGGCACACATGATTGGGCCATCTTCATCATGGAGCCTTGAAAATCATGCAACAAATATCTACTGGAATTCCAATGGGAACACTTGCTTAGTTAGATCAGTGCAAGGGTTGCACCATGGGGAAGTATGTAAATTCCACGTTTCATGAAAAGGAGAACTGTGCTTCATTGATCAAGGATAGAGTTCACACAGATGTGTGTGGACCATTATCAGTTGCTTCAACAACAAAACATAAGTATTATGTTATTTTTGTTGATGACTTTTCTCATAAATGATGGATCTTTTTCATGCAGAAGAAGGATCAAACATTCTCAAAGTTCTGTGAGTTTAAAGAATTGGTGTAGAAAGAGTCGGGGAAGAAAGTGAAGGCTCTGAGGAGTGATAATGGTGGAGAATACATCTCTAATGAATTCAAATACTTTTGCATCAAATAAGGAATTCAATGAGAACTCATAGCACCTCATAACCCACAACAAAATGGGGTTGTGGTGAGGAAGAACAGACCAATCATGGGTGCAACACAAGCGATGTTGCATGATCGAGGCCTACCAATGCATTTGTGGGAGGAATCATGAAACTCTATGGTTTATATGAAAAACCATTTTCCTCATGGAGTACTTGGCATGAGTACACCTAAAGAAGCTTTCACTAGTAAGAAACTAGATGTTTCTCACTTTAAGATTTTTGGCTCATCTGTTTATGTGCATGTGACCAAGAACGCCAGGAAGAAGCTGGGGTCGACTGTTGAAGTTGGGATATTTGTGGGGTACAGAGAAACACCCCATAATTATAGTGTGTATTACAGTAATATGATTTTTATGCAAAGGGATACAAAATTTGATGAGGGGAAAGCCATGCAGTTGTCACTTGAGAGGGAGCTAGACTTGCATGCGGAGGAGGAACTGCTAGTTCCCAAAGATGATTCTCAAGATGTGGATCAACCACATGAGGAGGTTAATGGAGTGGAGGAAGCCACTCATGCAGATCCATCCATTAGAAATGGGCTGAAGCAAGCACCCTGTGCTTGGTACACTCAGATAGACAACTATTTCACCGGACTGGGCTTCACAAAAAGTGAAGCGAATGCAAACCTATACCAAATTGTGGTGGAGGGTAAGATTTTAATAATTGTTATTTATGTTGATGATTTAATACTAATTGGTGATGGGCAGCTGATACACTCATGCAAGGAGGACCTTGCAAAGGAGTTCGAGATGAAGGATATGGGCCTCCTTCATTATTTCCTTGGATTAGAAATATGGCAGCGAGATGGTGAAATTTTTGTGTCTCAAGGAAAGTATCCAAGAGAGATATTGGGTAAGTTTCACATGGAGGGCTGCAAACCCATGGATACTCCTCTTCCAAGAAACTAGAGGAAAGAGGATGCTACTTTTGGAGAGGTAGTGAATGCTACTGTCTATCGACAATTAGTGGGTTTTCTAGTGTATCTAGTGAACATGAGACTGGACATTTTCTATGAAGTTAACCAACTGATTCAAGTGATGGTTAATCCTACCAATATATTTTGGAAGGAAGGTAAGCATGTCCTGAGATACCTGAGGGGAACATCTGGGTATGGATTATGGTATAGACAGTAGGATGCGGTGAAGTTTCATGGCTTCACGGATGTAGATTGGGTGGGAAACCCAAGGGACAGAAAGAGCACATCAGGGGGGATCTTTAGTATCATATCTACAGTTGTTTCTTGGTACAACAAGAAGCAGAGATTCGTGGCACTCAGTTCAGCAGAAGCAGAATACATGGCAGCGACTGAAGTTGCATGTGAGTTTATCTAGATGAGAAAGATCTTGGTTGGTTTTTTTGGTTCTCATTTAGATCCGACAGTGATTCATTCTAATAATAAAAGTTGCATTAAACTCTCGATTAATCATGTGTTTCATGATATATATAAGAATATAGATATCTAGTATCATCATATCAGATATTGTGTGTAATAGAAGATCATGTTCCTTCAGTACATTCCTACGGAAGATCAATATACAAACATTCTGACGAAGGCGCTCACCAAGATAAAATTTGAATATGATAGAGACAGGATCAGGGTGAAGGATAATCCCTTTCTTGTTGAGAGGGAGTGTTGACATTCAACAAGAAGATCCCAGTGAAAATTATGCACCTACACTAGGATGGAGCCTCGGGCTATTTTTAGGTGGAAGTCTATTTTTAGATGATGAGAAAATTCTATTTATAGATGATGTCTATTTATAGATGGTGAGCAAATTCTATTTATAGATGTATGTCAACTATTATTATTCCTTAATAATAGTTGGACAATAAATATTAATCTATTCTCAATTAGCACTTGGAAATAGTTAACTGAAGTGGAAAATCAGTTAGCTATAGGAAATTCGAGTTCAAAGGTTGATTGGTGGGACATGCAAGTCAAAGTAGTTGTAACTGAGTGATTCGAAGTTGTAATAGAGTTATATGTGTAGTTATGTGAGTTGTAAAGTAGTTTAACTCAATTAAGTGAGTTAAGATCAGTTGTACTAGTTGTAACTGAACTTACACTAGTGAGATTTCAGTGACTTAATTATTAGTTAATTCACAATCAGTGAACTCACATGCAACTGAATATTTACCACTGTTAACTACATGCATGTCAGATCCAGTGGAGACCCAGTTGAGATAACAGGTGAAGGGGACAGTTTGGCTATCAGTTGTGATTTGATTGAAGTGCACTCATGCAATCACACACACAGTGGATGTGCCCATGAGAAATACGTAGCCTAGGAAAGAGGAATTCAAATTCATTTGTAGGTTTTTAATTGTAGGGATTGCGTAGAGGAGGAGGTTGTATAGTGCCAGAGAATTGGCACATGTATTTGTTGATTTTTGCATGACAGTGTGAGACAATTGTTATTGTACTGAGAGCTCTTGGATTAGATTTTTGTATAAGATTGTTTCATGATCCATGATATAAAAATAATGTATGATACTGAGGTTTTTATATTTATGCTTTCCTGATAAAACATCTGTGTTATGTGTGATTGATATTTCTTCTTGATATTGCAATTGGCGATCGTGTTTTGAATTCTGTAGAATATTAGTAGAATCGATTCTATATTTAACAATGACATATAATTGTTAGATCAGGAGAATCCAGGCAATACATAATTTGTATTGAAACTTCTACAATGAAATCTTCATTTGGATCTACAATCCTTAATATTGGAGCACTGGTTCTTAATTGCTTCAATTGCTGAAAGATTTTCTCACAATCATTTGTCCACTGAAACCTTTTCTCCTTCCTTTGCAAGGAAGTGATAGGGTGAGCTAGACCCTGCGATAAAACTTCTATAATATCTAGCTAGACCCATGAAGGATATGAATTATGTCACATTCTTTGGTGCTGACCATTCTCTAATGGCCTCAATCTTCTTAGGATCTATAGCTATCCTTTCCTTAGAAATAATATTCCCCAAGTAATGGATCTGCTCCTGATAAAATGAGCACTTTATCAACTTAGCATACAGTTGGTTCTCTCGTAGCACCTATAACACCATCCTAATATGTTTTTCATGCTCTTCCTCCAACTTGGAATACAACAAAATGTCACCCAGGAAGACTATGAAAAACTTGTCTAGGTAGTCCCTGAATACACCATTCATCAAGAACATAAAAACAATGGGTGTGTTTGACAACCCAAATGGCACCACTGTGAACTCGTAATGACCATACCTTGTTCTAAAGGGGGTCTTCTTGATGTCTTCTTATTTTATCCTTACCTAGTGATATCCTGAGATGAGGTCTATCTTCAAAAATATCTTCGCATACTTCAACTGATCGAATAGGTCATCAATCCTCGACAGAGGGTATTTCTTCTTTACAATTACTTTGTTCAATTGTCTAAAATCAATACACAATATCAACATTCCGTCCTTCTTCTTCACAAAAAAAATCGGGGCTCCCCAAGGTGACACTCTTGGGCGTATATAACCCTTCTTCAAAAGCTCTTCAAGCTGCAATTAGAACTCTTTCAGCTCTGGCGTACTCATTCTGTAAGGAGATTTTGACACTGGAGTTGCTCCAGGCATCAAATTTATTGAGAAGTATATATCTCTTTTCAGAGGTAGTCCGACTATCTCCTGAAATACATCCTCAAACTACGTTATTACCGCATGGTCTTCAATATTTGAAACCTTATCCTTAGGTGTTTCCTCCACATGGGCTGCAAATAATTGACAACCTTTTCTATAGCACTTCTTCAGCTGCATTGCTAAGATTTCTCTAATAGAAAAAACTCTATGAATTCCTTGGACCATTTTTCGATTCTCTTTTTCATCCAAGAAAGTGAATGCCTTGTTATGATAGTCCAATATGGCATGGTGTTGATCCAACCAATCCATCCCAATTAGATAGTCATAAGAACCTAAAGGTAGACTATTCAATTCAGCCTTTGTGCTCAGTCCATTCATGTCCATAGGACATGACTTCACCAACTCAGTGACTTTTCTTGGTTCCTATAGCCAGCTACACTAACCAAGACTTTTCATGTTTTCTTCTCAACAAATGCAAACTTTCCACCACTCTAGGATCTATATAACTATGGATAGCCCCTGAATCAATTAAAATAGTAAAGGGTTGATTGTTAATCATACCTTCCACTTGAATCGTGTGTGACTGATATTTAGTTTTCTTGTTGTCCAAGGCTGTGTAGATCCTTGTCATTCTACTTCCCATGTCCTTCACTATTTCATCTTGTTGAAAATTATTGAAAGCTCTCACATTTCCATTTTTATGGGGACAATCTCTGTACTTGTGGTTCTCTTTACAACCCCAACACTAAATGGGCGTCTGTCTTGGATTTTGTTCCCCTACATCAGCCATTCTCGACTCTCTAAACGATGGATATCCTTGAGGACTTTTCATGAAAAAGGGAGTTTTGTTTCCCTTCTACCTCTGCTCTTTCTTAAACTTCTTCTGGTCATTTGAAGCCCTTTGGAAAGTAGGCTTCTCTCTTTTCCTGTCAGATAAGAATTTCACTCTTCTTATCGTTTCTTCCATAGTTTTTGGGTCATCATACTAGATCTTGTCCCCAATGGAAGGTGGAATTCCACTCAGGTACCTTTAAATCTTGACAGTTTCATTCTTGATGAACAAAACATACTTCAATAATTCCAAAAATCTTTGCTCGTATTCATCAATGGTCATGCTTCTCAGCTTGAGTTCAAAGAAATCTTTCATCTTTCTGTCGTAGTATATTTTAGTCAAGTATTTATTCTATAAATACCTCCTGAATTCCTTCTAAGTGATATCTTTCTCTCTAATGTGTTGCACCTACACAAGCTGATTCCACCACATGGATTCCTTTCCCTTCAGTTGATACATTGCAATTCTTCCTTATGCATGAGAGGAATAATTCTGCAGTTGGAAATATTTCCTCATGCCAAGCAACCATGTTTCGACATATTCCTCCTTCTTATTCTCTCCATCAAATGTAGGCGGGTTAATATTATTCATCTCTCCCTTCAATTCATCCAGTCACGATCTCTTGTGCTTTTTGGTAGGAGACGGGTTGGAACTACTATGTGCCCTCCTCTTGGAGCGACCTTAGGAGTGATGATGGTGTCTACCTGCACTCCTTGAACTTCTTCCCTCATAAGTATGGTGAATCCCTTTTCTGCTCGAGTCTCTCTCCTTATCCAACTTCTTCTCTATTCTCTCCAAACTCTTTAATATCTTTATGTTAAATTCACCTTGTTTTTCCTGAGATTTTCTGAGAATTTTGCTATCTTCTCGACGCATTTGGGCATCTTTCTGCATTTTTTCAACGATTTTAATCATCTTTCCTTCCTTATCTATTTCTTCTCCATGCCCATTAGATTTTGATCCTTCAACTCCCAAGTGAAAATCCATTCCTTTTGCTTCGTCCTCAGAATTGGAAGCAGTTTGTGCCCTTTCCATTTATTTTGCACTCAGTGGCAATTCTACTTGGTTCTAACACTCACTAAACTTATACAAACACAATGTGCATACAACCGAAATTTTTCAGGTCATTAATCCTTAACAAATTCCATAGCATTCAAAACAACTTGATTCAAGAAAATGTTCATTTTTCATGAATTTTCTTAGCTCTGCTCAGCTCTGCGGTACACTCAATCCAGAGCCATTTTCCTCTGTTTCCCCAACCCCACCCGACCAATGGTCATGGCCAAGCGCTAGATCTAAAAGGTTCTCTAAATGAAACTTTGGGGTTTTAGGCTTAAGGGTTTCAGTCCTGGAGGCTCTCACACTAACTTTCCTCTCCAACTCCCGAATTCCAAACTTCCAACCTTTCTCACCCCCGGGCCCACAACACCATTGTCACCGACCAAGGTGGTGACATGTGGTGTCCTTAAGAAGGTCCACATTACCTCAAGTGATGCCATCCAACCCTACTCCATCTATTTCTTCCTTCGAGACCCACTGGCACATGGAACACATCCCCTATGACCTCGTCAATCCCAGTGATGTCAGCCTGACCCAATACTTTGGCTCATCAGGATTTCATGATTTTGGGCCTCAGGATTTTGGGCATTAGTAGCTCCCATTTTCTCGACGAACGAACTTCTAACATGTTGACATTTCGGAGCTCCTAATATAACGGTCCTGACTTCCCCACGATCTGATGACTCAGAATCGTCGGGATTTCACATATTGGTATTTCGTGTGTCATGACGTTGAAATACCTCCAACCTTCATTCTTTCGATCCCCAAAATGTCGTGATTCATCCTAGACAATTGATGGTCCAGATATCTCCTTGATCAATGGTTGTGATCTAATTGCAAATTCGCATTTATTGAATTCTCACGGACTCGCCCTTTGACCATTTCAAGTCACGAGTCAGCAAAAGGCTGATTTCTCTCCATGCATCCCTCCCAATGGATGGTTCTACTGATGTCAGGGCTTTGTGTATCACTATTTCCACACTCATGTGCAACTCCAAAGGGTTTTAAACATTGTGCATGTTCCCTGGATCCAACGACTGTTGGTCCAAATGCTCAAATATGATGGTCCAGATATGATCTTTTCTTTGCACTCTCCTTAGTGTCTAGACGTGGATTCAACAATCCAAATATTCTCCTTTACAGCTGATCTACGACTATGGATTTATTCCACCACAACTCCTCCTTAGCTTCGTAACACGACCAATGTAACCCCTTGGCAACTCAGAAACAATCTAAGGTTCGAAATTGGTTCCCCCAAACACCATTTCCACTCAAAATCTTGGGTCCAAGACCACTTATCCAACCCATCCAGGCTTAGTGTTGAAAACATGGCTCTGATACCATATTGTAACGTCTCCGACCATAAACCCCCTTGAAAGGCGACGCTACTACGTGGAAACATTATCATATTTATGCAGTATGAATTTAAATGAAGTTAAATGGCTAAGCAGAGTAAACATACAATTAGTGCTAACATACATAATGATTGAAATCAATAGTAAATATCATTGCAACGGAATACATGATAATATCGCAAGCATCACAGATATTCATTTTAATTGAAACTATACATATGCATATACTTATCTTTGAAACTGTAATAACTCCACCAACTACGTGCAGACCTTCCACGAACCTCCCATCCTTAGACCTCACTTCTCATCACGCTCAACAGTGGGTCACCCCCGAGCTAGGACTAAGCTCAACCCAAGGTAAGGGAATCTTAGGCTAGGCTGAGGTTACAGGAAAACTGCATAGAGCAATCAGAAGGATTCTCTCCAAGAGCCTTCTTACACCTACTACTAACGAACTCTCATTCCCCACATTCTTGTTCCACCCAAAAGTATACACCTTCACAAGAACATTCCATCGATGCTTCACCTCCCTCTCTAGGCCTTAACAATAGGCCGGATCAGTAATTCTTAGAGAGCTAAAGCTGGTGTTGGACTCTCTCTAAGAGAAAACCACTTCCCATAAGAATCTCCCACCTGGAGGGAGCTGCTCATAGGCCTGAAAACCTGCTTCTTCTACCACGGGCCTAAAAACTTGGTTCTTCAATCAACTTCAACTCAATTCCCACAATGTGAAGATAAGAGAAACAACAACAGGTCAATTCCACTCAGGAACACATAAGGCAGTGACTCAAACATAGTTCAGGTACTGCTCGACTCTACAAGAGTAGATCGACTCGCTTAGAGGATACACAGGTGGCATCGCTCAATAAACAAGTTTTCCACTGGTTTTTAGAGGGCATGACAAGGAATCCATACAAAGTTCTAACACAAACTCAATATTTCAGACAAAGGGTGTATCGGTTTCTCAGGAAACATTACAGGTTTCCGATCTCAGAGCTGCATGAGGCATATAGAGGTTAGAAAGAAATCACCATTTCAAACAGTTGACAGCAGAATGGAGGAAGAACCCCCTCCATGGCTCAATATTTGGGTTAAATTTCATGTTTCAGGGCCAACACATGTCGCCCATGAGGCTTCATGCGCTCCATCAACCTGTGTTCCCTTTTGCCCATGTTTCCCCTTCCAGGAACTTAGGATAAAAACATGTTTGTCACATAGCTTTTGGAATAATAATAAATTATTATTCCCAAGGAATTAAGCCCCCAATCTTATCCCATAGGTTCAACACTTAGCCTCTCTTTACAACCTTTCATCCCCCTTTCCCTTACCCACTATGTGGAAGCTTAGTCCCCCATCACTCTTTCTTTGTGGTCAGTCTGCACACAACGATGCTTATCTTTTTATTAATTTTCTGCATATTTCATATACAAAAACAAGCATCCTGGCCTTAAAACATAGGCTCTCTGGACTAATAAACATAGAAGTCTACCATCTTATGAATACTCGGCTCACTAGACTATAAAACATGATTTACAATTCATAAACATGATTACAACAGGGCTCATCCTTGGGGATATTACACCAACAATCCTAGGATTTGTGGCCAAATCCATTACAGTTGTAGCATCTCATGGTGTGACAATGAGAAACAATGTGTCCTACTTGATTACATCTCCAACACCTTAGGGTTTTATTAAATATTTCATTATCTTTTCCTGCATAATATATGCGTTTCAAATCTTTGTGACAATATTCATTACATGAGTAAGAATGACCATGAAAAACATTTTCATACCTTTGCTTTGGTGTCCATATTGAAGGTATCTCTCTTTTGAATTTTCTTTGAGGTGTAAATATGGCTTCTTGATGTCTTCCTTGCTTTGTTATTTTGAAAGTTTCCTTCCCTTTTGTACATAGTTGGCTTGCAACATTATTTCCATCTTTTGAGGATGAGGGACTTACCACAAGATTCTTTGAGGTGAATGCTTCAATATGTGTAGCTTCTTTGTTGTATCCAAGACCCGATTTATCATTTGGTGATCTTTGAATATCCGAGATTTCATTCAATATTATTGAGCTATTCAAGAATTTGTTTGACTTCTCTACTTTCTTTGTAAGATCAACAACTTCAGCTTCCAACTTATGACATGACTCTTCCTTTTCATTTACTTGATTCTTTAGTTGTTCCTCTACCCTTTTGTCTTCTTCAATTTGGGTCTTGAGATGGATATTAACTTCAATACTTTTGCTAATCTCATTATCTACCTTCTTATTGTATTCTATTTCATTTTTTAGTCTTTTGATCTCTTCTTCTTTTTCTTCTAATTGAGACCTTTTACTTTCTTCTTGTTCCTTGAGCATTTTCTTTAGTTTCAAAATATTCTTTTGATTCTTTTCAAGAAACCTTTTAGTGTTCTCCGAAATATAGCTATAGTCTATATAACTATGGTCATAGTTGTATTCATATAGACCCCAATCAACTTTCTTTTTAATCTTTGAAAGTTCTTCTTCTACTTCTTCCATGGGATAATTATCATTTGATTCTTCACAAACTATTTCTAGATCTTCTTCTTCACATGTAGAGAAACATTCAACATCATCACATTTAGAATTATTGCAATCAGAGGATTGTGGAGTTTCTTTACCTTCATTGTTCTTGATGGAGTTATCTTTAGTGTCTTCCTTTTTTCCTTGGTATGTCTTCTCTAGCTTTAGCCATAGAAACTTGGTGGAAGTGCATTGTCCCATGATTTATTTGATAGAACTTGGGAGTCCATTGAATATGGTCTTGAGAGCCAATGCATCATTTTTCGTTTATTCCTTTTGAGTTGAAAACTTTGACTTATTATTCAAAGGAAATGATCCACCAATAATTTCTTTCCAAACATGTGCTCCTTTCTCCTTCAAATACACTTTCATTTATGTTCTCCATGTTGAATAATTTTCCTCATCAAGTATTGGAACTTCATCACCCATTTGTGTTTCCATGGATCTCCTCCAAGACTGTTAAGGATTATATTGATGGCCTGCTTTGATACTAATTTTTGGACACACCGACCACATTGAGAGGGGGGGTGAATCAGTGTAGGGATATTTTTCAACATCCCTTAAAAAAAACTCCTTAGTTAGCAATCACCATGTACTCATCCCTCATTATTGTCATTTATAACCAGTTGTATGTGAACATATATCAACAACAAATAACAACAACATATATCATCAATAATCCATCACCACAAATAACACAGGATGTATGTACAATTTCCTTTTTATTATGAACTACAATCCTTGGGTTTATCAACAACAACTGAATAGAGTATCAAATCCATAAGAGCACCAGCTCTGTAATTCAAGACTCATCTTACACAACTCAACACCAACTAAGAAGAGGATTCAGTCCTCCACAGATACCAATCTATCAACAAGTACATGACCTGTTAGTAGTGCAACATGCATATGTACACGCCCTACCAATAGTTCATCCCGCGTATGTACGCGGCCTATCTGTACGACAACCTATAAATGACTTCTGAACAACTAGGGTTTTCTCTTCTTGAAAAAATCATATCTTCTACAACCTTTAATAACATCCATTTATGTCTTTCATTGTCCAATTTTTACCATAACCAATCACAACATATCTATTCTCTCCAACAACTTACTCATTCTCCTCAACCATATAATATGAATGCTACTTAATCATGTATAAGAAACCAGTATACTATGACAACCATATCAGTACTGAAAACATAAGAGTGCTTCTCACTCAGTCAACCAACCAACATACAACACATCACAACAACCATACCAAGAATTCCTTAAGCAATAACCGTACCATAAGAAAAAGTATCCATCAAAACAATCATGTAACTATACCAGAAATTTTATGTCAGATCCGAGCCCATAGAATGAAGATCTAGAACTTGCTTCAGACTTCAAGAACCTGGCACCAAATCTCACTCAATTCTTCACGACTCTCTTCAACTGTACGTGCTCTGGATCACTACAGACCGCATATGTACGCACTTTGGCCCATTGTTGCTTGAATACTCCTTCAGAAACTAGGGTTTCTGAAATTCTAACTCAAGTCTTCATGAATCTCTTCAATTGTATGTGCTATGGCTCACTACAGCCCGCCTATGTATGTTCTTTGGCCCACTGCTACTCTCATACTCCTTCAAAAACAAGGGTTTCTGAAATTCTGATACTTTCGCAGCCAATATCTTAGACTTACAGAATCTTTGATGCATCCATGAGATCCTCTAGTCAATCTCTCACTCAGAATAGATCTTCAATATGCTCAAGAAAAGATGTCTTATTTATACTCTCCAAGTATCTTCCTTAGAAGCATCCACTAGGAAACTTTGTCCACATATCCATTTTATGCACAAAACCACTTTGTCCATATGGCTACCTGTATCCAACTTTGTCCACATAGCCACTTTGTTCAGATGGCCACTTGTCCATTTAACCCACTTCCCTTACTTTAGGGTTAACCCACTTATAACCACTTTCCATAATTATAAAGTTCTCCATTAATTTAAATAATTCTCTTTGATTTCATCATTTCACTTTATTGTTTAAGTACTTTCTTCTTTGTAAACACTTTGACTTATTTGACCTTTTGGGGGCTTCTAGCCAACAATGAGGGTCCTCCAACTTCGTAAGGCCATAACTCTCAAACCGTGAGGAGTTATGTGACGTTCCACATGCCACCAGAAATGGCATGACAAGCATTATCCATATAGGATAGTTTCACTGATCTTTATCTCATTATTTCACAATTAAGCATGGGTTCTCTAACCATACTTCTAGGATAACTCAACCACGAAGTGTCTTCCCATGAGGGCTTTCACCATAAGGGGACCACTTTGGATTTCATCTATTTGTACTTCCTATAAACCATGACAGGAAAATAATGAGTCATATTTACATCAATACAACTTGGAATAACCAATGACAACACATCACTATGACATTGTCCCTTTTTCATTGATACCATGCATGACCATATGATCCAACAATCAATACATTAATACATCAATCTATATATGCATCATATATCAATGAAAACACATTGGTCCATCTTGATCTATGCATCATATAACAACACAATGATCCATATTCATCAATGCATCATATAAAAACACAATGATCCATCTTCATCTATGCATTATATATCAATGACAACTCATTTGTAAATCTTCATCTATGCATGACATCATACGATTATGCCTCCACTTGAAATCAATCCATTGACATCACATATAATACATGATCCATCAATCATTACATCAATATACTATGACAAGACATTGTTCCTTTGACATAAATCCTTTGACATCAATGACAACGTGATCCAACACTTGCTTTGAAGAAGCCATTGTAAAGAAGCCCTAGAGGGATTCCATGGTGGAAGAGTATGCCTCCATAATAAAGAAAAATGTGTGGGAATTTGTGCCCATACCCCCCAAAAAATCCATAGTCAGCTCCAAGTGGATATACAAGATAAACCATGTAGCAGATGGAAGAATTGACAAGAGAAAGGCCATATTTTTTTCTCGAGGATTCTCAAAAGGAAGGAGGGGATTATGAAGAGAATATCACTCCAATATCCAAATACACCTCCATTCAAATAATCATCTCTATTTCCACTCAGATGGGGTGGAGAATACATCAAATGGATGTTAATACTGCTTTCTTCAATGGGAACATTGAATAGGAGGTTTATTTGGAGAAACCAAGGGGTTTTCAGGCCCACAATAGAGCAAGCCATGTATATATACTAAAGAATGCCCTGTATGGACTCAAACTGGAATCCAAAGCATGGTACTCTAGGATTGGTAGTTACTTGCAAAGTATTGGATTCATCAAGAGTGATGTTGATCCAAATCTATACCTCCTTATGAAGGGAGAGGACATCCTCATTCTGGTGTTGTATGTGGATGATCTCTTTCTCATAGGAGAAGAAACTCTAATAGTAGCCTACAAGCAAGATTTGGCCAAATAGTTTGAAATGAAGGACCTAGGACTAATGCACTACTTTCTTGGGATTGATATCTAATAGAAAGAGGGTGATACCTTCCTAGGTTAAGGAAAGTGCACAATTGATATCCTCAAAATATTTGGGATGGAGGACTACAAATCCATGACCACCCCCATGATTACAAATATAAAGAAATTAAATTCTTCTAATTCAGGCAAAGTGAATCCCACCATCTATAGACAGTTGATTGGATGCTTAATTTATTTGAAAAATATTGGGCCTGATATATGTTTTTTTGTCAACACTCTTAGTTAGCATATGGTAGATTCAAGGGAAGTACACTAGGTTGCAAGAAAACACATCCTAAGGTATCTGAAGGGTACAATAGAATTTGGTCTTCAAAACCTATAGGGAGATCAAATCAATATGGTGGGTTATTCAGATTCAAATTGGGAGGGAAGTACAATTGATATAAAGAGTACCTATGGCTATTGCTTTAGCCTATGTTCAGGTGTGATATCATGGTACAATATAAAACAAAAATCAGTTGCACTTGGTTCAATAGAAGTTGAGTATATGGAATCTAGACAAGCAAGATGTGAGGCCATTTGGCTTTGGAAAATGCTTATAAATATTTTCAAAACAGACTTGGATTCCACCAATTTTTTTTGCAATAATAAAAAGGTACATCAAGTTGTGTGAAAATACAGTCTTCCATGATAGATCCAAGCACATTGAAATCAGATATCATTTAATCAGGGACAAAGTACAAAAGGGGGTAGTAAAACTTCAATATATTTCCACCAAAGAACAAGTTGTAGGCATCCTGAACAAAGCACTGCCAAAGGGAAAGTTTGAGTACTTCCAAGAAAACATGGGTGTATTAGAGAACCCATTCCTCACTAAGAGGGAGTGTTATGAATTAGTGAGGAAAACTAAAAAGAAAACCTTAAATTATTTCAATGAAATAACAAGTACCAACCATTGATCTTGAAAATGATCCAATGGCTAGTATCTTCTACAATTTGAGGGCCCACACGCAAACCTTAGGCCAAGAGAAGAAGAATAACAAAAGTAAGTCACCTAGCAGTCTATTTTATTAATCATTTGAATGAGAGAGGACAGGTGGACCGTGGGCAGACTAGCCTATGCACCCATGAAGCAACCTGTATCTCTGCATACACAGACCAAGTAGGGTTGTTTCTACTTAGTGTTATATCGAGGTCACAGAAAAGGAAAAATATAAAACACATTGTGTATGGGTTTATTCTGACAAAGAGAATCCCAATAAGTACGGGTTTGTGTAAGCTATAGGAATCTGAACTCAAGCTACAAAAGTACGAGTTTCATTGATAAAGAAAATGTTGTAAGAAGTCTGCTAGCATGCTCTTGTATTGTTTTCTGTTGAGATAAATTATATATTACTTACTTCATTTATGTCTCTGTTCTGTCTTAAGAAATTATTATGTTTCACCAAGAATGTGTATATTCTTCCTGTTAGTATTTTCATTGTTTTACAAAACTGACGCCTTCGACTAACACTAATAAATTTCACTTAATTAAATGAATCACTAACTTAACAATTTATAAAATTTAACGTAGTGGTGTAACCCGTTTAACCAAATGCATGAGTGTTGTTTATAGAACGGATATATATTTCTTGAATTCACATAGCGGGGCATCTCATTAGACTCCTCATTCCCTATGATTTATCCTTTACAATGCACTATTGAACAAAACATGAGTGCTCCATTATCATGGTAGCACTAGTGAGTTAACAGTAACACATCGCACCGCTTCAGTTGTGATAAATTTATTTATCCTAGCAGTTCTCATAAGTCCAACAAACACACTAGTGTTGTAAAGACAATGCCACTGATCCAAATTTTTAATAATCTATCAAAGTAGTGTGACTTATTAGATGCACCTCTGCAATCTGTGGCGGTGTGACAATAGGCATGGAGCACTGGTGTGTAAACGCTAAAAGTATGCATCACGAGAGGTTTTGAAAAATAATCATCGTGGTTTGGCTTCTATAAGGCCCCATTCACTGTGTGTTAGTAATACAATGCACCTCTAAACATCATGTTGGTGCTCTGGAAAAATTGATGCACTGTTTCTTTCACTTTAACAAAGGACACCGATGATTTTGTGTTCCATAAAGTTTAGTGCTGCGGTGCATCTTTGTTAATGAAATGAACTTGTTCGGCTAAAAGCGTTGCACAGAGAAAATATTATATGATTTTGCGTACCAGGGAATTTCATTGGATCCCCCATTACTAGTGCTCTATACAATCCAACATACCACAAAATGAAATGTTGGTGCTACAATAACACAGTTGCACCGATGCATTCATATTAACACATCACACTGCTTAATTTGTGATGAAATAGTTAAACCTAGCGGTGCCTTTAGGTATAAACAATGCACCAATGCTACTATAAAGAGCAGGAAACTAGGTCGATTATTTCACAATTTATTGGTACGTCTTATGGGATGCATCATTAAAATGCGTAGTGGTGCAATAAGAAACATGGAACCGATGCGTATTAGTAATAACATTGCATAATGGTTTTGTTTTTCTGATATTGTGCACCAATATTGGGGCTTATTTTCTATTTGAGGTGCATTGGTTACTCTTAGAATTTTGTGAAAAAAAAATTTATATTTTTTTAAATGCATGTCATTTATATATGTGTTTTTTTATAATTTCAATTTATTATGTGTGTGTGTGTGTGCCTAACAATATTTGTATGTGAATCAAAGATGATGAAATTGAGAGGAGGAGCAACACCAGGTCAAGACACACACATTTATGTGAGTGGGAGGATAGAGAGAGGGAGATGGAGTTGTTCCCTCACCCTATTTCACAATCAATACATGACATTTTGATGGATTTTTTCCTCCTAAAGTTTTATCAGGAGGGTACATCCCTTAGGGGGGACTCTTTGTTGTTAAAACATTTGATCTATTGTCGGGGTCATGGGCAACAAGGGTTTAGGGTCGGCCCCAATATGTGGTATCATCCCACAAAGGAGGATGCCTATTCCATCATTGGGTTGTCTAGGAGGGGGAGGTTTTCCCCCATTTCCCTGCACTACCACCTGGTTTTGTAGGAAATACCTATTGGAATATGTTCATAGATATGTCCATTTGGAGGTTCATTCCTCTTTAGAGTTCCAGATTCATGGTGGTTATCTACGAATTAATTCAATTGTTAGAGAGAACGTTATGTTCTTGTGTATTATTCTCTTGGAACTGTCATGGTATAGCTCAGACAGGTAGCACATTAGTTTCTCTATGTTGTATTATGTATATAGTTTATTGCAAATTCCCCGACTAATTAGGTGGATGGAGATGTTTTAAGACAATTTTGTCATGCACTAGATCATTGTCGCACTGTTTTACATGGGGCAAAATTCTTCCCATCCACGTCAAAGTTATTTACACTATTTTTTGAGAGGGTTCATGCCACTCGGCTAGTAGTACCCCACTTTCCTACTAGGCCTATGCTTGATGCGCATGCTGGGGAAATTGATTCCCAAGAAGGGTTAGTTCGAGTTTCCAATTTCTCCAATTAGTAGGGATGAATGTGATTTATTGACTAGTGAGAACAATCATGTCCTTGATATTGTACAATAACCATAAGTGGGGATGGATTGGAGAGGATGTCCAAACATAGCTGAGCCATCATTATTTTTCATTTAAGAAAAAATTTCATGATGTTTATTAAATTATTTGTCATTAAAACAAAATCACATTGTTTATTAAATTATTGAAAATGAAAAAAACATTTAAAAAATATCCCATCCTCCCACAATCACTATAATTAAATGATTCAATATATACATTATATTTAATCAAAATCATTGAAAATTTTTACAAACATAAATTTATTTTAATTTCAAATTTATCAAAGAATAAGAAGAAAAATGATCAAATATCTTAAAATGTAATTTTTTTTTATGATTTCAGATGGACCATTTAACAAAAATGTATTATTATTATTTGTCATATGTATTATATTTTTATAAATCCACATAACAAAATTATGTTAAATGAAGTTCAAAGAAAGTAAATAAATAAGTGGGCAAACTCTTGAATTTTTATGGTGGAAATTATTCCTCAAATCTAATAAAAAATATTTGAAAAGTTATAAGTACACTTAATAAATGGAATCTTGGACTATATAACTTTGAGTTGTTCAATTTTAATAATAAGAAAATTAATTTATAAAATTATATATAAAAATCCTCTCACTAATATTTTTAGATTCAAATTTAAATCCAAATTTATATTTATTATTTTTTAAACAATTAATAATAAATATGTTATAATATAGAATAATTAAAAATTAAATTATCAAAAACATATTTACAATAGAAAAAAATTATAAAAACAAATTATAACTTTTCCTATTAAATAATTAAATATAAACCATTACAAAAATGCTTATGTGAATTTCCATTGGTGTGAATATCTAATATACAAAAATGCGTATGAGAAATTCCATTGGTGTGGAGATCTAATAAATGCTATCAGAATCACCACACTAGGTCTAACGAAAAGTGAGGATCTAAGAAATGCTATGTGAATCACCAAACTAGGTCTATCAAAAATCCCTACCAATAGAGTGGATGGATTATTACTCTAAAAAAGAAATGGTTTTGTAGAGTAAAACCTAAAATTGGCGTTGGTAACCCTCCATTCTATTTGGTATGTTGAAAAGACGCTATTCAACTAGAGTTCACAACATTGTCTTGAAAAGAGGTACATTCAATTCTTTCAATTAAAGGAAAGGAACAACTTTCAAAGATTTTTAATGTACATTAGTCCTTTACAGCTGCCAATTTGTATTTGGAATTGGTGTTTACTTGTACAAAAATATCCATGTCTTTGAAGAAATTAACCTCATAGATTCCAAGGTTTACATTAGTATTTGAGAATTCAATGATAAAGAATACATCGATAATCCATTAGGTCAAATTAAATGGTGAAGATCACACATTCTCTTAATGAATAATACTATTGAGTTGAGATGTTGCAAAATTGGTGATTTTGAAAGTTTCCATTGCCATATGGAAGACGTATAAGCTTGTTTATCTTGCTTTGCCACATAGTTTGTCTATTTAGATTCCTTCACATTTATGGGTAGTTGTTCTATACAAACATTCGTGGGAATTTTTTGACTATATACTTAGGAGCCATAATACTTACAGATCATTGATGGTCTGTTGGAAACCCTAGTACCATTTGGAGTTGTGTTAAATTTGGACCTATTACCCCCTCCATCCATGACACACTTTTGGATACCATCTCTAGGGTATCATTTTGCTGATTTCATGAGAAATCATGCTCGTCCCAAGTAGGAGTCAAATGTTACCCCTCCAAGACTTACACTTTTGGATACCATCTCAAGGGTATCATGTTGTTTATTGCATGAGCCATGGTCATCTTCGTTAGATCCAAACAAACTTCTTCATTGATCTCCATCGGATTCATGATTATGCTAGCTCAACTGTGGTATAGCTCACTTTCGTCCATTCTTTGTCCTATCTCCTCTAATGACAGATCATATGGTTATCTCCTACTTCGTTTGGCATTCCATGTGTTAATACCTATTTGGACGTGATGATATAACATCTTATCTCATCTTAAAGTGGTAAACACCTAACTATTATTCTTTGTCATTTCATAACTTTATATGGTTTTTCTACTTTCCTCTTAATACCTTGGGAAAGTTTTACATGTTTTATCTTATAAGTGTGTGTGTGTCTAGCCTAGATAGAGCTATCCACATTCCAATCATGCTAACCACTTTCCACTTCCTCGGTTCATTCATTTCATTCACATAAAAACATTATCATGGTCATGTATGATTTCTCAAAGGTCAAAAAGAAAGTTCAAATCTAAAGGCCTGAAATAAACACAACCACCAAGGCTAAGAGGTGAAGAGCACAATTAAAATCCAACCATTAAGCTTGAGCAATGCCTGTGGATATGAGGCCAATGCCCCTAGTTTTTCTATCAGTATCTAAATAAAAGAGAATTGTTCAATAAACTAAACATTTAAATAAAAAGGCTTAAAGGGTAGTAAGAAACATGCTCGAGATAGTAACTCAATGCTAATCTCCCTCAAGAAGGATTTTTCAAGAAAAATAATAGCTAAATAGAATTATATGAATAATGAATAATAACACCATGACTAAGACTTTGAAGGTCATCACATGAACCTATTTTCCTTCCCCTTTAGTCATTGTTAATCATTATTATGTATTTCACCTAGATATTTAAGAAGTATGGGTGTCTTAGGATGTGATGTATGTATAAGGGTAAACTTTGTGCATGTTGGTATGACTTAGGAAAGTACTAAAACTAACCCCTTTGTTATTATGTGTTGAAGGATGTCACTAGGTGTTACCAATTCATGGCTTGCTAAGAGACTAGACCCATGAATTTGAGTAGGTATTATGCATTGGGATCCATGTACACTTCTTGGACCATTCCATGTATGGAAGAAGTAAACTTTGGATCATTTGACCTGTCATGGACCATTTATGTGGACTTTGGCATTTTTTGAGGGACACACCTCCTTTTGTTGCTACTACAAAGATAAATGGATGCAATGTTTAGGTGCAATCCTCATATCCTCATTTGTTGTGCCTATGGTAATCGAGAAACTTGGAGGAGGGATAAATGATCCATCATAATAACACAATTTTTCCCATACCTTCTTGACATTACATCTTATCTTGAATGCCTAAAATTCCATTTTCTATAGAGTTTGTAGAGGCAAAGTTTATTATTGTGTTCGGTTGGCTAGCCCTACCATAGTCCTATTTTAGCCTCCTCCAGTGACCTATCAAGACAATGTGACATTGCATATTATTTGTGACTATGAAGGATGATCTTTGAAAATTGTCATAATGAGGGATATTCAGTTTAATCCTCACATGATATTGTTGATGTTGGATGGCCATTATTCTCATACAATTCAATCCTTCTATATATATTTTTTCAAATGTACTAATGTTGGCATTTGCATTCTGAGGAATTTTTTCTAGGGAAGGCATGAATTGTAGGGCTTGGATTTGTTGTTGTAAACCTATTATTTCTTGTCTATCTCATGAATCAAATTTGTATCCATCCTCAATTTCATATTTTTTTTCAATCTTTTCTAATATTTGATTTATTTTTGCAACTTCCTTCTTAAGAATATTTATCTCTTTTCCCAAATCATTTAGAGTCAAAGGTCTCATATTATCATTATGGTTTTGTCTAATAAATGACTTAGTATTCCTTTCAAAACAAGAATCTATGAACAACGGCTTCTTACCTGAGTTTGTCGCTATTGCTAGCTAATGAGATTTTACCATGGTTTTTAGAAATGAATCTAAAAGTCTAGCCTTCATTTGTCCTTATGGAAATGCTTTGATATGTGTCAGCATCTGAGCATCTCCATCAGAATGATTTTGAGACATACATATTTTAGGTTCTGGTTCATATTCATCTTCTTATTCTTCTTCATCTTTTGTTTCTTCGTAACTTGAACACTCTGTCTAGAAAATAAAAAACTTTGGATCTTTATAGTTGCAATCATTTGCTATAAGTAACATTTCTTCATCAGAGGATTCACTAGAGAAATATTCAAATTCAAAAGTGTCATTAGATTGACAACATCCTTCGTGAAGCATATGAACTTCCTCCCTCTTAGGAAAAGGATGATGTGTGTTGGCATACTTACAGACATAAGGCAACGTGTGTTTGTTTGTCATTGATGGAAAAGATTTGCACTATGAAAAGTGAAGAGTAATAGTGTTTGTTGGATCTCATTCAGAATTCTCGATGACCGTCAGATCTTAATTCAGATAGGAGGAGTGTACCGTAGAAGAGAACAGATCTCAGGCGTCAGATATGAGCCTGAAGACTGGCCGCCGATGGATCCAGAAGAAGGAGAATGATCTTTACATGCAATATGAAGTGGGATTACAAATTACCAAAATAAGGAGGATCGTCCATCGTCGAGGAGGACACATGGCGAGCGATTAGAATTTCGCTGACTTGCACATTCGAGGAGTCAAGGAGCGTGGTGTGAGATCAACGCGATATGTGAAATCCTAAAATGATTTGGGCCATCGGATTGAGGATTGATATGGACCATTGGATCAAGGTATGTCATGGCCCAGTGGATGCAGAGTACACGTGGAAAGAGGTCAACAATTCGCTGACTATAAAGTCAAAGGAAGGAGGTTCTCTATCCTTCAAAATCGTGAAATGCGAAACTACGATTTAATATGAATTGTTGATCAAAGGGAGAGCGTGGACTTTTGATTTGGCTCCATTTTGGATTTTCGGATACCAGGAGTTGGAGGAGTCAATGAGACTCATGAAAAAAATGTGAAATCATGAAGCGCCTTTTGGCACAGCTGGTGGTCATCGTCGATGGTCACGTGAAGGGAAGAAGCTAGTGGTGCTAAGCTCCATTTTGGAGTTTCGATGATCGCAAGTTGGAGTGTCGAGTCTATTCATCATAGGAATGTTGAAATGTGAAATGATGCAGACCCCCTACCTCAGCAGGGTCCACTGACCTCCCGGTCTCTGGATCGTTCTTCTTCTGAGATGAAAAAGCTCTTCGGGCTCTTGTTGGAACCCCTTGAACAAATCCACAGGTACCTTTAATTCCCTGGCACAGGCTTTGAGAAAACCTATGCACACGCTCAACTTTCAGCGCTCTTCTCTGTTCCGAACCAACACACCTTTCACATTTCAAGGTTTTCGGACTCCTGCATGCGAGCTCTCCCAGGCTCCCTGTCCTTCCAACTCCCGGTATCTGAAAAATTGAAAAGGGCTTAACGACTTTGGTTCCTCCCTTAGCCTTCGAATGATTTCGAGTTTTCGCGTTTTTCAATTTCGTGATTTCGGCTACAACGATTCTAGGTCCTTCGAACACCCGGACCCCGAAATGCCAAAAATATACCCATGACCACGGTCCACTTCTTAGGATTTCGTAATTCATGATTTCGCGAGTCAGGACTCCATGTCTCATGACTCCTTCGCTCTTGAACTCTCAGTTTTCGAAGTGCTAAAAAGGGATTAATAGCTCTGGCTCATGCTATTCCTCCGAATTCTTTCAGGGTTTCACGATTTCACGAGTTAGGACTCCATGTCTCCCAACTCCTAGCCTCTCGAATACCCGGGTCCCAAAATGTCGAAATGACAGTCCACGACAAAGCGCTATCGGCTTTCGCAATTCAGGGAATCGCAATGCAAGTGTTCCCTCTATTCTCTGTCTTTTGAATCCCCGGTTCACGAAATGCCGAAATCTCTCCTTCTGAGAGATCAATGGCCCAGTCATTCTGGAACTGACGACCACGATCTAACTAGATCGACAAATTGAAATATTTTGGGCCTTTCCCGAAACCTTGGCTGCTTTCCAGGTGTCCCCCTTGATCGACGAATATGATTTTTTCATGACTTTGAGGTTTTCAATGCAAAGTGCCCCAGCTCCTTGTCATCTAAATTGACGAAATGTCGAACCCTGAAATGCTGAAATGTCGAAACTCCACTCTAAAGAGGAATCAACGACTCCTGTTGCTTCTCATCCAATGGTCGCTACTCCTCCTGGGTTTTAGAGTGTTGGATGACACTTGTTTAATCCCCTCGCTGCTCTACAAGATCCAATGGCTCATGGGATTTTGAACTTCTCCACAAATCGTCTCCACCATCCATTTCAAATATTCTCCTGTGCGACTTCCAAGAGGTTAAAATCTATGCACCTTCCTCCAGATATGATGGCTATCGGTCCTTCTGCAATAGATCTGACGGCCCAGATCTGTTTCTCTTCCTTGTGCGCTTTCCTGCGTGCGTCTAGACGTAGACTTCAATGACCCAGATCTCGCCCCTCCAGCTAATCTAACGATAGTTGTGCTCTACCTTGAGCATGCCCTTCTTCCTTTCACTTAGAATATTTCTTGCTCCAAAAGGCCTCGACCTTTGTCTCTGTTGCGAAGCCTGTAACCTTGGCTCTCGCCTGCATTCTAGGAATGTTGCTCCTCTTGAACTTATGAAACTTGTTCAATCTCTAAGGGTCTCCGCCCTTGTATTTTCCTTCAAAGGGAAACTTGGTGCCCTCTTTAAAGTCTCGTGCTCAAGTTCTCCTTACTAAGCCAACATAGTATTCTGCAACTCTGTGAGAGTCTTTCCTGTAAGCCTTCTCCTTCTTCTCATAACCCAAAAGAGTTCTTTGTTGCACTCTATGCACTCGCTCAATGCCCTCCTAGCAGAGCTTCTACAAAATCCTCAGTGATTTTGTTTTCTCTCTGAAATCAAAACAAATTTCCTTCCTATGCACTCTATGCACTTACTCAATTCCCTCTTGGCAGAGCTCTACAGAACCTTCAGTAGTTCTGTCTTCCCTGAACTTGAAACAGAGTTCCTTCCTTTGCACTCTTTGCACCTTTGCTGATGAAGGTTCAATGCTATTCCTCTTGAGATTTCCTGAGGTTGTCTCACCTCTGTCAATGCACAAATTATAGACTATGTGCACTCCTTACACTCGAAAACTCCAAGACGGGGAGAAATTAAAACTTCTGAATGACTTCACCAGTTATGCATTCAAAACAAGAAATGCATAAAAACATGCAAACAAATACAGACAATTCATGGTAGGAAAAAATGCTCTTTGTATTAATCTCCAAATGTCTATACAAGGTGTTTACAAAGGCTAGATTGTAACAAGTCTCATCTCTCTCTCGATACCTCTCTTCTCTGGTCTCTCCTCCTAACTCTCTACTCAAATTTCTCTTCCTTTTTCAAAATGAGGCCTCCCATGAGCTTATCCTCAACCACCGTCTCTGAGCTATTGCTATCACAGAGCGGCTAGCATTGTACTCCTACGAATACATTACATAAATGGATTCCTAGTCCTAAGTATGTCCTGGGCTTGCTGCAAGCAACCATTAAAGGAAACCTCAACCACTACCTATACAAAGGCGTGGTCTGGCATTAAAAGCCTTACAACATTTATTGAAATTTCAAATTTCAAAATTGAGAGGGTTGCACCTCTCCCTTTATCCATTAAATGTGTGCTGGATGTGATGGGTAGCTAGCACACTGTTGACATGGAGCGATTCTCCTGCATCATACTCCTCAGCTGGAAAAATCATGATCTCCTGATCATGAGCTCCTCTTCTCCAGTGTTGAAATCCACCTGGATCCTAAACTTTTCCTTGGAGCTGTCCATCTGCTCCTCTGCCTTGCTTCTATTGCTGCATTTTTTGCTCTAGTGCTATGGCAGGTTCTCCTCTTCTCAGTTCCTCCTCACTGACAGTTTTTGCTGCTGACCTCAACATAAGCCTTCTGATCTCCTCAATTATCTCATCCAGCTACTCCCAGGGTTGGCTCCCCTTATGCAGTATTCGTTGTTGCACTTCTATCTTCTCAATGAGAAGATCTACTTGATCTCCCTTGCTATATTTATCTCTCTTTGTGGAACTAAGTGGCCACTCTGCTGCAGACTCCATCTCTACAGTCTCCTCACTGAACTACTGCTCATCTTTTTTCTGTGGTAGTTCTACTGCTGCCATTTCTCCTCTTGGCATACTTCCATCTTCTTCCATTTTCTCCCCAGGCTGGTATGTTCCACTACCTACTTCCAAATTAGCCTGTTGGATGTGTAATCTTTGCACCATCACCCTAGTTTCTAGGGCTTCCAATTCTTCACACAGGTCATCAAAATCCATGATGTTTGCTTCCTCTTCTTCTTCTTCTTTTGCAGCTTCCAGTACTGCAGTGATTTCCTGTCCAGCTTCTTGGGTGGAAATTTTGAGCCATTCGGTTGAATTCTCATCTTCTGCTTCTTGGGAAAATGTCAGTGTCTTCTCCATTTCTTCCTTCATGATAGTTTCTGCTGGTTGTCCTCCTGTTGTTGCTACATCTGCAACACATGCTCTGGCCTCAACTGGGCTTCTTGGTAGGAACACCTCTATTCCTCCAATTATCATAATTCTCTTTTGATTCTCTCCTGTTAGCACTCCTTGTTGATCTAAACTCTCCTATGAGTTCATGAGACTTTCAGACAGTCTCATCTCTTTCTCCTTGTCCACCTAGAAATTTGGGAATTTTATGTTGCCCACCTAACAGTCTATGAGATCGTCTGATCCCATATCATTGCCCACTTGGAAATCTGAAATTTCACCACTGCTCCCCTGGCAGTACGTGAGACCTTCTGTTGATCTCTTCCCATTTCCCACCTAGCAACTTGAAAGTTTACCTCTGCCCACCTAGCAATTTATGAGATCCTCTGTTAATATCATACCATTTCCCTCCTCGCAATATGAGTTTCCATGGCTGTCCTCCTAACAGTCTATGAGATCCTCCAATGATCTCATTTCATTGCCCACCTGGCAATTCAAAAATTCATCCCTACCCTCCTGGAAGTTCATGAGATCTGAAATTGATCCATCTTCCTCATCACTGAGGGTTTCTTGGACTTTTGGCTCACAGATCCAAACCAACTCTTTGTCACTGAGGCTTTCAGCATACCTCAACCATATTTTCAAAAGCCTTTGTTGTATTTTGGCCAACAACTCCTTGACTGGACACTTCACCTTCTTTTTCATGGGCCATTCATACACCCATCATGCTTCTACATTCTACTACATTATTAATGCAAGCTACTCCATTCTCTCTCTTATCTTAGTGAGTTCCTTGTGAATATTTGCCTTGGTTTTCTGTTGGTGGTCTCCTCTTCCACCACGCTCATGGCCTTTAGTATCCATTTCCATCTTTCACCTACCCTCCTGGAAATCATATGGATCACTCTACATCCGAGAGCATCTCCATGTCCTCCTACAACTCACCTGGTTGTCCACCATTTGCTACACACCTTGCAACAATCTTCATAGAGCATCATTACTCTGTCTCCTCCTTCACCTGTTGTCTCCTTTGCCTGAAGTCTACAGATGAAAATATCATCTTTGATACCACATGATGGTATTAGACTATATCCCTTCATAGTCCTCCTCTTGTCTATGATATGCAAACAAAAAATATGTTACCTCTGATACCACATGATGCAGACCCCCTACATTAGCAGGGTCCATTGACCTCCCGGTCTCTGGATTGTTCTTCTTCTAATATAAAATAACTCTTCGATCTCTTGTTGGAACCCCTTGAACAAATCCATAGGTCCCTTTAATTCCCTGGCATAGGCTTTTAGAAAACCTATGCATGCACTCATCTTTCAATGCTCTTCTCTATTTCAAACCAACACACCTTTCGCGTTTCGGGGTTTTGGGACTCCTACATGCGATCTCTCCCAGGCTCCTTATCCTTCCAAATCCCAGTATCTGAAATGACGAAAAGGGATTAACGAATTTGGGTCCTCCCTTAGCCTTCGAATGCTTTTGGGTTTTTGCGTTTCTCAATTTCATGATTCCGGCTGCAATGATTCTAGGTCCTTCAAATCCCAGACCTTGAAATGCCGAAAATCTACCCATGACCATGGTCCACTTTTTGAGATTTTGTAATTCACGATTTTGTGAGTGGGAACTCCATGTCTCAAGACTCCCTCATTCTTGAACTCTCAGTTGTCGAAGTGCCAAAAAGGGCTTAACGACTCTGGCTCATGCTATTCCTCCAAATGCTTTTGGGGTTTCGCGATTTCACGAGTCGAGACTCCACGTCTCCCGACTCCTAGCCTCTCGAACACTCGGGTCTTGAAATGCCGAAATTACGGTGCATGACAAAGCACTACCAAATTTTGCGATTCAGGGAATTGTGATGCAAGCATTCCCCCTGTTCCTTGTCTTTCGAATCCCCAATTCACGAAATGTTGAAATCTCTCCTTCTGAGAGATTAATGGCCCAGTCCTTCTGGAATCGATGACCACGATCTAACTAGATCGATGGCTCGAAATATTTTGGGCCTTTCCCAAAACCTTGGTCACTTTCCACGTGTCCCCCTTGATCGACGACCACGATCGTTTTGCGACTTTAGGGTTTTCAATGCAAAGTGCCCCGACTTCTTATAGTCAGAATTGCCGAAATGTTGAACCCCGAAATGCCGAAATGCTAAAATTCCACTCCAAAGGGGAATCAACGGCTCCGGTTTCTTCTCATCCAATGGTCTCTACTCCTCCTAGGTTTTAGAGTGTTGGATGACACTTGCTTAATCCCCTCGCTACTCTACGAGATCCAACGAATCATGGGATTTCACACTTCTCCATGAAGCGTCTCCACCGTTCATTTCAAATCTTCTCCTGCACGACCTCCCAGAGGTTAAACCCCATGTGCCTTCCTCCATATCCAATGGATATCGATCCTTTTGCAATATATCTGACGACCCATATCTGTTTCTCTTCCTTGTACGCTTTCCTGCGTGCATCTGGACATAGACTTCAATGACCTAGATCTCGCCCCTCCAACTGATCTAACAAAAACTATGCTCTACCTTGAGCATGCCCTTATTCCTTTCACTTGGAATATTTATTGCTCCAAAAGGCCTCAACCTTTGTCTCTGTTGTGAATCCTGTAACCTTGGCTCCCGCTACATTCTAGGAATGTTGCTCCTCCTGAACTTATGAAACTTTCTCAATCTCTATGGGTCTCGGCCCTTGTCTTTTCCTTCAAAGGGAAACTTGGATCCCTCTTGACAGCCTCTTGTTCAAGCACTCCTTGCTGAGCCAATAGCATATTCTACAACTCTGTGAGTGTCTTTCCTGTAACCCTTCTCCTTCTTCTTAGAACCCGAAAGAGTTCTCTAGTGCACTCTATGCACTCGCTCAATGCCCTCCTGGCAGAGCTTCTTCAGAATCCTCAATGATTTTGTTTTCTCTCTGAACTCGAAACATAGTTCCTTCCTATGCACTCTATGCACTTGCTCAATGCCCTCTTGGCAGAGCTCTATAGCACCTTCAGTAGTTATGTCTTCCCTGAACTTGAAACAGAGTTCCTTCGTGTGCACTCTTTGCACCTCTACTGATGAGGGTTTAACGCTATCCCTCTCGAGATTTCCTGAGGTTGTCTCACATCTGTCAATGAACACCTTGCGGACTATGTGCACTCCTTGCACTCGAAAAATCCAAGATGGGGATAAATTGAAACTTCTAAATTACTTCACAAGTTATGCATTCAAAACATGAAATTCATAAAAACATGCAAACACATACAGACAATTCATGGTAGGAAAAATTGCTCTTTGTATTAATCTCCAAATGTCTATACAAGGTGTTTACAAAGGCTGGACTATAACAAGTCTTAGCTCTCTCTCGATACCTCTCTGCTCTAGTCTCTCCTCCTAACTCTCTACTTGAATTTCTCTTCCTTTTTCAAAATGAGGTCTCCCATGAGCTTATCCTCAACGACCATCTCTAAGCTATCGCTATCACAGATAGCATGGCATCGTACTCCTATGGATACATTACATAAATGGATGCCCAGTCCTAACTATGTCCTGGGCTTGTTGTAGGAAACCATTAAAGGAAACCTCAATCACTACCTATACAAAGGCGTGGTTTGGCATTAAAATCCTTACAACATTTATTGAAATTTTTAATTTCAAAATTGAGAGGGTTGCATCTCTCCTTTTCTCCATTAAATGTGTGCTGGATGTGCTAGCTGGCTGGCACGTTACTGACATGGAGCGATGCTCCTGCATCATAAATCACGAAATTCAAATTTTGTTTAGCGCTCGGTCACAGCCAGTGGGAAAATGAGATAAATGTGAGAATTAATCCAATGGTGCTAATTAATTGGGAATATGACCGAAGGGCTACTGTTGCACTTCACAGTTAATTGATCAATTACAATTCAGTTAGAAGAACTGAATCATAGTTCTTGGACATTTGGAGATTGAGTTGCTGATGTGTTTTCTTGGAGATTCAAGGTGTAACTGAATAGGTGGTATAGGATAAAATGGAAATGCAATGACTATGGGAGGTTGGTTGTTTGAACTGGAAAAATGAGTTGAACTATAAGAAAGGTAAAATCACACTATGGATAGTGTGAGATAAAACTCAGAGATGCTGAACACACAGAAGCAAGAGCATAATTGAAGAACAATTTGAAGCAAATTAGAATTGCATAATAATTTGAAGCAGAGAAGAACTGGAGAACAATTTGAAGAAAAGAAGAATTGCAGAACAGTTTGAAGCAGAGCAGAATTGTAGAACGGGAAAAAGGAGAGAAGAATTGAAAAACAGAGAAGAAGTGGTAAGAATTGAAACACCTGCATTGTTGGTTATTAAATATTTTATTTTTAATTAGGGAGGTTGGGTGGTTCTAGGGAGGACTATGGTCCACTGATATTCAAGTTGGTGCTTGAATATTGGAAGTTGTATCTTCCATCTAGTTGTGGCTAGAAAATTAGGGTGGCAGGGTGGTGCTCAGGAAAACACCGAGTTTTATGTATGCAAGTTGGTGCTTGTATAAGTCCAGTTGGTGTTGGAACATTTATGGATTTGATGCTTCCTTCTAGTGGGTGCTAGAGAAACCAGAGAGTTGGTTCTCTCAACAAGTTGGTGCCGAAACATTTAGGGAGTTGATACTTCCTTCTAGTGGGTGCTAGAGGAACCAGAGAGTTGGTGCTCTCAACAAGTTGGAGATTGTAAAATAGAGGTAGTAGCCTCACATTGAGTTGTTTCTCAAAGATATATGATGTACATAACTTAAAATACTACCTATCATTCGAAGAAGAAGAGGTTTTCTCCCTTTATGGGTTTCCTCATAAAAAATTGTCTCTGTGTATATATTATGTGTGACTGATGTTCATTATTTATGTTGTACATATCTTGTATAATATTGATGGTCACTTGAAAGAGATTAAAAATTATTTGAATATTCATAAATTGTTTAAGAACGGTAACAACTGATTCACCCCCCCCCCCCCTCTCAATTGTCTTTGTAATTTCAACAATGTGGGCATTTATTTGTATCATGGTGACTTGAGCCACATCTGTTGTAGCGAATTGACATTATTTGCCTAGAAGACTCAGCCTTTTTTCTTGATTTTTGTTGTGAGATATTACCATTATTCTTCTTGGATTATTCTCCTTGTGGTTATCTATTAGCTAGGTGTCCTGGTTGTCCACATAACCAGCAAGTTTGGTTGGCCTTACTTTGTTGTTTGGAGGATTTCAATTTGATGTCTTCTGGGGAGTAATAATGAGACTTTTTTTATTTCTTATAATGACCTCTTTTCCTCTTATATTTTTGGTAAGACATGGGCTTTCCCTTATCATATTTTTGGAATCTTTGTCTCATGGATTTCTTTGCCCTTTTCTTTCTTCCAACTGGGTCATCTAGGGTCATACCATATTTTTCGCAGATAGATCTACTAACTTGTAATTTTGATAGATTTTGTATTGAATTTGTAACATTCATGCTAGAAAAAAATCCTACTAGGGTAGAGGTAATGATTGTGTAAATTTATCCCCTAGTATAAAGCTCATAAGGCTAAAAAAAAAGCTTTTGTATTTTTAAATATTCAACAAATTTGTTGGGAAGAGCAACAAGATATACTTGCTTCTAGAAAAGAATTTTTCTATCTTTTACTTCATATATCCTTTGGGTCCATTCTCTGTGAAAATCATCATAATTGGACATTCTCTTACATTTCATTCCCATTAGAATTATGGCATGTTTATCAGAGAGTTCATCTTCTGTTACATACCAATGCTCAAGAATGAATTTATTTAATGCACTTATCATATTGTTTTCTTCTTGTTCATATTATTTAAATACTATATCCACATTTTCATATTTAAATTGTTCCTTTTCCATTTTCTCAACTAGGGCAGGTGAAGACTCTATTTCCCACCATTTAGCCAAAGTTCCTGTAAAACATTGTATAATAGACTTACATCCTTCTATTTCATTTTTCCCTTTCATGCAAATGAATCTGTAGGAAACATACATTATGTCTATAAATTGACGGATTTGTCCTATGGTCATACTATCTATGTTCCATTCTGGGAAATTTTCATTTGTAAATGTTTGTGCCTCTGGTAGCTTGCCTTTTTGATAAAGGTCTGGAGATGGAACCCTAGTAATGTTCCAAGGAACTGGTTCTTTAGTAGGGACAATATGAGATTGTGTAACCAAAAGATGAGTTGAGGATGATTCCTCTTGTTCTAGGGGAAAATGGACTGGAAAACTTTTCCTCAAATCAATTTCTTCAGGAATGTAGACTATAGAGTTTACTGATGAGACCTTTTGTGGAAATAAGTAAGAAATAGGAATTGTTTTGTCAGGAAGATTTACATATTTTTATGATACTTTAATAATATTTTCCCCTATGTTCTTAAAATATTCACCTAATCCTTCCATTAGTTATTCATGGTCTCTTTTTGAAGAGTCTTTTTCACTTTCTAAAGTTTTTTTGATTTCAAAGACTTGGGAATTAACAAAGTTTATACTGGAAGCAACTTGATTTGTAGGGAGTTGAAGTTGATCTATTTGTTTCTTTCTAGAATAGTCATTGGTTACAAAAGTATGCATTGCCATCCCTCTTAGAGAAATATTTTTCCAATTTATTTGTTCAGACACACTTTGGAGTCTTTTCTTTGAATTTGTTTGCTGAGATTATTCCTTGTGAATCATGAGGGGAGTAGCCTTAGTTTTTTTTTCCTCTTATCCTAGAATGATTACCTTAAAAGGTGGAAAAGGAAATTATGCCTCAGTTGTTTTTCCATCTAACGCTTTCAATTTGTGTTTGGTACTGACACTTTCTTTGACATACATCATTTGAATTGCTTCCTTTTGGGAAATTTTATACCATTCATAAAAGGATATCCCCAAATCCTTTACTAACATATATGTTTTCCATTGCTCAGATAATTCTTTCTTTAGTTCTGCAGAAGTAATGGCATTAAATTCTTTGGCTTGGGGATGAGTAAATAGATCCCAATTTGACATTCTCTTAATCCAGTCTATTTTTACTCTTCTTCTGGGACATCCAGTCATAAGGGAAAATAATTTGTGCATCTTTGGGACTGATGGAATTATTGCACCTGTTTTTTCAATATAACCTAATCCATATCTTGGATTTCTTGGTGGTCTATAGTAGCTAAATATTTATCTAAGTCTATGATCATCTATTTCTATCTTAGGAATATGATGCATCATTAAGACACGACTTTCATGTGGAAAATATATGTTTGTTGTATCAGAACACTTTGGATGAGGACAACTTTCTTTTGAGATCAAGGATGGAGGATAATCACTTCTGGGATTATGGTTTTTACGTATAGGAGAGCATACTTGAGGTTGGGTATTGACCATATTAAGGGATAAAGGATATTTTCTTGGAAGAATAGATGGTGGTGCCATCTAGATGGGTTCATGAGTACAAATGGGTGGATCTATGTGTTCAAAATTTGGAGATGGAAAAGAAGATGTAGATGGAAAGTTTAAAAATACTTCACTACACTGGTATCTCTGAGAATATTGGTTAGAGACAAGAGAAGATCATAAAGGGCATTGGATGAGTCCTATAATGGGTGGCCATTGAAAAATGAGAGCTTGAGAACATTCAGGTCTGGTTGCAGGATCTGATGAATTAGAAGAGACAAACGTTCTTGGAGGAAATTGAATAACTTCTTGAGTATGATCTTCTACAATATTTTCAATATTGAGAGTAATTTGGGGTGAGGGATTAGGATCCTACACTACCCATTCAGTAGGAAAATCTAATTGTTCCCATGAAATGGCTTGGGGAACAACTTTTGCATTGTCTACAGAGGTATATACTATGGTATAACTCTATGAATCTGTATCACTTGCATGAAAAACTACTGGAAAAAGAGTGTTAGTATATCTGAGTGCCAACTTATAATGGATTGCAATATTTTCATAACTAGGATTTATATGATATCCTTTGGTGAGAACCTTAACTTGCAATATATCTTTGAGGTTTGGGTCAGTGAGAGAGACTATGAAATTTGGATGACAATCAAACCAGATATGGCCTCTAGCAAGATCACTTTGTACCCCTACTATTAGAGCATGGAAAAAATTGTTGAAATGATTATCAAGCACAACAATAAGAGCGAATGCAAGTATACCAACTCTGTGCAGAGGTTCAATGCCTATTCTCATACATCTGAGAAGAAGTTTTCTCTAGCATTTTTGGCTTCAATCTTAATTTCATCAGGGTCTAATATATGGATAATACAATGATCAGATGCATTTTTTTGGAATTAAGATATGTTTTCAATGATTTTAAATTGAGAAGATGCACTTAGTTGAAACATAGGCATATCATCATAAATATCTTTAGCAGATAACTTAGGAATTTTCCACCTAGGGAGAGGCTTTTATTCTTTATATAATTTATTGAAAGTATTCACATCACGCATTATCATTGAACCAAATAGACGAGAAATAGATGATATTTCATTTTTAGCATTCAGACTTTCTTTTACTTTTTTTTTCTTCAATTCTTTATAAGAAATGGAACGATAAGTATTAGAACTAGAGGGGGAATCCATGGAAACTAGATTGGCTCTGATACCAATCTTTTGTAGAGGCATCCCTCGACAAGGAATGATGCTTGTTTTTTTCTTTTCACCTTCTTCTGCGTTATGAACTTCTACACGAATGCCTACATGATCCTTCAAGCAGATTAAACACCTTTCCTTCAAAAGACTCCCTTGACAGATTTATTATCTTAGCAGGAAAAACATAAGGATAATAGCACTCCAAATCCTAAGTGAACCTAGGTGAACTTCGAATTAACTTTTACTCAGAAGAAAAGATACAAACACACATTGTGAAAATATTTCTATTAATTTTAGAAAATATTTACATAGCTTTTCAGACTTACAAAGTCAAATTCATATCTTTCAACCATAACACATTTCAGGATACCTCAGACCTAAGTAGAATATACCTTGACCTTAGGAATGATCTAGAAACCCTTCAGCTTCTGGGGCTACTAGAAAACTCTTCAAACATAATTGTGAGTTCTACCACTTTAGTTCACAGGCTCATAGTGGAGTAGTTCATGTATAGACTATCAAAATTATGACAAAAAGACTTAGAGCTTAGACAGGAGGGAGATCATCCTCTCCTAGTGCTACTAGAAAACTCTTCAATTAGACTTATGAGTTCTGCCACTTTAGCTCACGAGATCCCAACAAAGTATTTCCTGTGAAGGTTATCAAACTTATGACAAAAAGACTCACATATCAGATGGGAGGGAGCTCAGAAGACAAATACTAACCAAGACTCTAAGACTTGATTCCTCAAATGAGTGCCCCCTATCATTATTTATAGACTTTCTTTAGATTTCGGACAGAGGAAACGTGCAAGAATCGTCCTGAATGGTCAACAAACTCTTTTAGTATAGATTGACAATATTTCTCGTAATTGCTTTACTTTCCAATAGATTCCTTAGAATATGAGTCAAAACTGCACCAAAAGTCGGAGAAGTTCTCCAAGTTATAAGGATGTGCATGAAAATAAAATCATATGGAGAAGATATTAGTCATGATCACAATACATCCCCATATTATATTGTTGGGAATAGGATCCACCAGTTTCCCAATCTTTTGAGTAAAGATTATGTACTATGATTGTTCATCCTTGGAATGATTATGCAAGGATTCTCACTTTTGCAAGCCATTGGAAATGATCAGTTGCATACATTCACAAGATCATGTCATCAATAATTTTGTCAGATTCAAAACAACATTGAGAGTAATTTGGGGTGAGGGCTTAGGAGCCTCCACTACCCATTCAGTAGGAAAGTATAATTGTTCCCATGAAATGGCTTGGGGAACAATTTTGGCATTGTCTATAGAGGTATATAATAAGGTAGAACTATCTGAATCTCTATTAGGTGTGTGAGAAACTATTTGACATAGAGTGTTAGTATATCTGAATTCAAACTTATAATAGATTGCAATATTTTCATAACTAGGCTTGATATCATATCCTTTGGTGAGAACCTTAACTTACAATATATCTTTGAGGTTTGGGTCAGTGACAGAGACTCTGAAATTTGGATGACATTCATACCATATAGGGCCTCTGGAAATATTACCTTGTACCCCTCCTATTAGAGCATGGACAAATTTGTTGAAACAATTATCAAGCAGAACAACAAGAGAGAATGTAGGTATACCAACTATGTGCAGAGGTTCCATGCCTATTATGATACATCTGAGATGTAAGAAGTGCTCTATGGATTTTTTGGCTTCAATCATAATTTTATCAGGGTCTAAGGTAGGGATAATACAATGATGAGATGCATTTTGTTGGACTTTAGATATTGTTTTAATGATTTTAAATTGAGAAGATGTAGGTAGTTGAAACATATGAATATCATCATAAATATATTTATTAAATAACTCAAAAAGTTTCCACCTAGGGAGAGACTTTTCTTCTTTATATAATTTATTGAAACTATTCACATCACACATTCTCATTAAACCAAATAGTCGAGAAGATTTGATATTTCATTTTTAGCATTCTGACTTTCTTCTACAACTTTTTTCTTCATTTCTTTATAATACATAGAATGAGAAGTATTAGAACTAGAGGAAGAATCCATGGAAGATGTATTGGCTTTGATACCAATTTTGTGCAGAGGCGTTCCTTGACGAGGAATGATGCTTGATTTTTTATTTTCACCTTCTTCTAACATAATGAACTTCTACACGAACCCCTACATGATCCTTCAAGAAGATTCAACACCTTTCCTTCAAAAGTCTCCTTGATCGACTTCATTGTCTTAGCGCGAAAAAAAGAAGGATAATAATGCTCAATAATCCTAAGCGAACCTTGGGTGAACTTCGATTGAGCTTTTACTCAAAAGAAAATATATAAACACACATTGTAGAAATATTTCTATTAATTTCAGAAAATATTTACAGATCTTTTCATATTTACAAACTCAAATTCACAACTTTTGACCATAGAACATTTCAGGATACCTCAGACCTACGTAGAATATAGCTTGAACTCAAGAATTATTTAGAAACCCTTCAACTTCTGGTGCTACTGGAAAACTTTTCAAAAATACTTGTGAGTTCTTCCACTTTCATTCAAATGATCCTAGCAGAGTAGTTCTTGCGCAGACTATCAAAGTCACGACAGAAAGACTTAGAGATCAGACAGGAAGGAGCTCAGAAGAGAAATACTAACCAAGACTCTAAGACTCGATGGTTCAAATGAGTTCCCCCAAGCGTTATTTATAGACTTTCTCCAAACTTTGGACCAACAAAATGCACAAGAATCATCTTGAATGGTCAACAAACTCTTTTAGTACAGACTGGCAATATGTTCCATAAATTCTTTACTTTCCAATAGATTCCTTAGAATGCAGGTCAAACCGCACCAAACGTCGGAGAATTTCTATGATTTCTAAGGATTTGCATGAAAATAAAATAATACCAAGAATATATTAGTCATGATCACAATACATCCCCATATTATATTGTTGGGAATATGCTCCACTAGTTTCCCAATATTGAGTAAATATTACATACTACGATTGTTCGTTCTTGGAATGATTGTGCAAAGATTCTCGTTTTTACAAGCCATTGGAGATGATGAGTTTAATACATTGACAAGATCATTTCATCGGTAATTCGTTCAGATTCAAAGAGATCATGGATTTCCCTTAGTGGAATATCTTTGGATGTGCATTCTATATTTAAGTATGTTGGGTCCACTACACTTTTGTTGATGTTGAAGTCTCTCCACCAATCTGATATCCAAACAGGATATAATCCCCTCATACTAGTATATACACTTCTTAATTTTAATAATGTGAAATATATCTTATTCCTATTCTCTTTCCTGAGAAAATGCCATCGTGCCTTTTTGTATTCACTTTAATTCATGTCTGTTTCGAAGAACTTGTATGTGGGATCTTGATCTGGCCAAAGAGAATAGGATTGGAGCCTATCAAGTGAGAAATATTGATGACATAATCCTATATTATTATTAGACTGTTTTGAAATCAAGTTTATATCTTTGAAGGTGTAGCATAAAGATGAAGTAGCATCAACTTCATCTCTAGTTGATCTGTCATAAAGAATGTCTGGAATGTTTCCAGTATAAAATGGGATTCTTATGAGTTCTGGAACATAGTTTGGTAGGATATGAATTGGATGCAAATTTATATTGAGAACTTTAGTTCTTCTGAGTTTCCATGTAGGTTTCCATAATTGGGCATATACTTCCCAATCTTTATTGTCTAGGATATTCCTTATTTTTCACCTCCATTTTTCCATTTAGTAACAATGACCAGACAATGGCTTTCTACATTTGATCTTTCTTGTTTTGTAACCATGTTTGCTTGTCCTCACTCGCTTATTCCCTTGATCTCTTGTTTTCACGCTCACTTGAAGGTTTTCTCTACTTAGAAAATCAGGGATAGAATTTTCAAATCCTTTGATGTGTTCAATATCAAATTCAAAATTTGAAAATAGAGCTTGCCATCTTGCAAATTTTTCTTCACTTGCTTTATTGATTTTCTTATGTAATACCTTTTTCATTATAGACTCATCAATTCCAAGCATAATTTTTTTATTAATGAGATAGACTTTGAACTTATTCATTGCATTGAGTGTTGCCTTTATTTATTTGCCAATTGTTGCATAGTAATTTAAATTGTCAAGCCAGGTCCCTAAAGCAAACTGCATTATTTCTTCATGTGGCTTTGATCTCCCTTCCTTAACTTGTTTAAGAATTTCTCCCCATCCTTGGTCACTGGAATCAGACTCAACAATTTTAAAGATTTCATCACTTGCAACATGCAGTATTGGAAAGTTCCTAACTTTAGATTTTATTTTTCTCACATCCTCAGTGTGTGCTTCAGTCTAAGGCATATGATCCTTTTTGAGCCTGTCATTCAAATTTTTTCTATCTTTAGCACAATCTTTATAAAAATAAATGACATAGTTAAAGCTTCCTAGAAAGTGCTGGAGTTGGGTATTATCAATTATTTTGTCTTGAATTTTTTCTGCAAATTCCATTGCGTGGGTCTGAAGAGAAATTTGGCCATTTGAAATTGTGTCACCTAGAAATTTGACAAAGGTTTTAAAGAGATCCATTTTCATTTTATAAAGAACTAGACTATATTGTTTGATGACCTTTTAAAAACATCTCTAAATGCTTGAAATGTCGGTCTATGGAATCTGAGAAGACTAATATATCATCTATGTAGACAGTTAGCTAGTCAAAATATGCCTTTATAGTGTCATCCATAACCCTTTGAAATTTTGTCGGAGCATTCTTAAGGCCGAAGGGCATAACATTACATTAATAGTGACCTACATGAACACTAAATGAGGTTTTGAATTTGTCTTCCTCCTTTATAGCCACTTGCCAAAATCCATATTTTAAATCAAACTTTGAGAATATCTTTTTATTTGCTATTTTATTGACCAGACTAGATTTGTGGGGTGTAGGATAAGAATCATCAACTAGGAATGAATTGAAAGGAGTATAGGTTACTAGAAAACTTGGGACTCCTCCAATCTGCTCAAAATGTTTATTAACATAGAATCCATAACAATTCCATGGGCTAATGGATTCTCTGATCAATCCTTTTTTCAATAATCCTTGGATTTCTTCAGAACATAGTTTCTGATATTTAGCATCCATAGGTGTTTCTCTTCTATTACAAGGTTTTCCCTCATAGCTATCTTTGTATGGTAATTCAACAAAATGAGTTTTTATTTCCCAAAATCTAGTTGGGAGTTCTGAGCATACCCGATCTTCAAGTCTTTTTTGTAGTTGACTAATCATGTCTTGAATTTTTAGCTCCTTGAGTTGTTGATCAATCCTCTGGTTGCTCTTCATTCGCTGGAGTTCTTGAATATTTTTTTCTTTCTCTATAAGATTCTAAGACATTTGAACCATTGTGGACAACTTAGGGACTAATACAAATGGCCGTACAATTTTTCTCCTTGTTATTGTAATAAAATATCAATATTTTCCATTTGGTAATTTTTTAGAACCATGTGGTTCAACAACAACCAAAAATGGAGTACCTAAAAGACAAAGTACTGGAATTTATGCAAGTGAAAACTTCATATTCAAGTAGTAAGTTCCAAAACATAACTTAACCCTTTCAAATTCATATTCCATCTATAGGGTTTGATTACCTAGCCCAATGGTTGCATTGTTATTTTTTAACCAATAATGAGAAGGAATAGAACCTTTATTTAGGATGTTAAAATATGATCCTGAATCGATTAATGCTTTCAATTTAAAGATTTGACCTTGAATATTCATCTTAATCATCACATGATATTGTTGATGTTGGATGGACATTATTCTAATATAATTAAAACCTTCTATATAATTTGTTTCAAATGTACTAATGTTGGCATTTTCATTCTAAGGAATTCCTTCTACGGAAGGCATGAATTGAAGGGCCTAGATTTGTTGTTGTAACCCTCTTATTTCTTATCTATCCCATGAATCAACTTTGTATCCATCCTCAATTTCTGATTCTTCTTCAATCTTTCCTAATCTTTTCTTTATTTCTACAAATACCTTCTTAAGAATATTTATTTTCTTTTCCCAAATCATTTATAGTCAAAGGTCTCATCTTATAATCCTGGTTTTGTCTAATAAATGACTTGGTATTCCTTTCAAAACAATCATCTATGAGCAATGTCTTCTTACCTAAGTTTGTGTTTGTTGTTGTATGTTGAGATTTTACCATGTTTTTTAGAAATGAATCTAAAAGTGCAGCCTTCATTTCTCCTTCTAGCAATGCTTTGATTTGTGCCAACATTTGCGCATCTCCATCAGACAGATTTTGAGCCATATATATTTTAGGCTCTAGTTCATCATCTTCTTCTTCTTCATCTTCTGTTTCTTCATAACTTGAAAAATCTGTCTAGAAAATACAAAAAAATGGATCTTTATAACTGCAATCATATGTGATAAGTAACATTTCTTCATCATAGGATTCACTAGAGAAATATTCAAATTCATAAGTTTCAGTAGACTGACAACATCCTTCGTGAAGCATATGAACTTCGTCCCTCTTAGGAAAAGGATTATGTGGGCATTTATTTGTATCATGGTAACTTGGGCCACATCTGTTGCAATGAATTGAGATTATTTTTCTAGAAGACTCAACCTTTTGTCTTGCTTTTTGTTGTGAGATCGTACCTTTATTATTCTTGTATTGTTCTCCTTGTGGACATGTATTAGCTAGGTGTCTTGGCTGTCCACATAACAAACAAGTTAGGTTGGCCTTACTTTGTTGTTTGGGAGATTGCAATTTGATGTCTTTTGGGGAGTAATAATGAGACTTTGTGTATTTATTATAATGACCTCTTTTCCTCTTATCCTTTTGGTAAAACCTGGGCTTGCCCTTATCATATTTTTGGAATCTTTGTCTCATGGATTTATTTTCCCTTTTCTTTCTTCTAATTGGGTCATCTAGGGTCATACCATATTTTTTGCAGATAGATCTACTATCTAGTCATTTTGATAGATTTTGTATTGACTTTGTAACCTTCATGTTATAACACAATCCTACTAGGGAAGAGGTAATGATTGTGTAAATTTATCCCCAAGTATAAATCTCATAAGGATGAACAAAATATTTTTGTACTTTTAAAAATTCAACAAATTTGCTGGGAAGAGTAGCAAGATATACTTGCTTCTAGAGAAGGTTTTTTATATCTTTTACTTCATATATCCTTTGGGTTCATTATCTGTGAAAATCATCATAATTGGACATTCTCTTACATTCCATTCCCATTATAATTATTCCATGTTTATCAGAGAGTTCATGTTATGTTCCACACTAATTCTCAAAAATGAATGTAGTTAATGCACCTATCATATTATTTTATGCTTGGCCATCTTCTTTAAATACTATATCCCCATTTTCATCTTTAACTTGTTCCTTTTCCATTTTCTCAACTAGGGTAGGTAAAGACTCTATTTCCCACCATTTAGCCAAAGTTCTTGTAAAACATTGTATAATAGAATTTCATGCTTCTATTTCATTTTTACCTTTCATGCACATGACTTTGTAGGACACATACATTATGTCTATAACTTGATGGATTTGGCCCGTGGTCATACTATCCATCTTCCATTCTAGGAAATTTTCATATATAAATGTTTGTGCCTCTGGTAGTTTTCCTTTTCCATAAAGGTCTAGGGGAAAATGGAATGGAAACCTTTTCTTCAAATTAGTTTCTTCAGGAATGTAGACTGTAGAGTTTATTGATAAGACATTTTGTGCAAATAAGTAAGAACTAGGAATTGGTTTGTCAGGAAGCTTTCCATATTTTTATGATACTTTAATAATAAATACCCCTATGTTCTTAAAATATTCACCTAATCCTTCCATTAGTTCTTCATGGTTTCTTTTTGAAGAGTCTTTTTCACTTTCAAGTGTTTTTTATTTCAAAGACTTGGCAATTGACAGAGTTTATACTGGAAGCAACTTGATTTGAAAAGACTTGAAGTTGATCTATTTGTTGATTTTTAGCATACTCATTGGTTACAAAATTATGTGATGCCATCCCTCTTAGAGAAGTATTTGTCCAATTTAACTATTAAAACACACTTTTGATTCTTTTCTCTGAATTTGTTTGTTAATATTCTTCCTAGTGAATCATGAGGGGAGTGGACTTAGTTTTGTTTTCCTCTTCTCCTAGAATAATTCCCTTAAAAGGGGGAAAAGGAAAATATGTCTCAGCTTTTTTTCCATCTAAGGATTTCCATTTGTGTTTGGTATTGACACTTTCTTTGGCCGACATCATTTTAATTGCTTCCCTTTTGGAAAGTTTGTACCATTCATAAATGGATATCCACAAATATTTTATTGACATATATGTTTGTCATTGCTCAGATAATCTTTTTTTTAGTTCTGCAAAAGTAATGGAATTAAATTATTTGTCTTGGGGATGAGTAAATAGATCGCAATTTAACATTCTCTTAATCCAATCTATGTTTACTCTTCTTCTAGGACATCCATTCATAAGGTAAAAGAATTTGTGCATCTTTGGGACTGATGTTTTTTGTAGTCCTGCATATAATGGATTTTCAAATATGCAAGATGCAATTATTGCATATTTTTGTTAAATATACCCTAATCCATATCTTGGAGTTCCCGGTGGTCTACAATAACTAAATATTGCAACATTAAGACATGTCTTTCATGTGGAAAATCTATGTTTGTTGTATCATAACACTTTGGATGAGGTCAACTTTCTTTTGAGATTGAGGTTGGAAGATAATAACTTCTAGGATTATTTTTTTTATGTATACGAGAGAATACTTGAAGTTAGGTATCGACCATATTAAGGCATATAGGACACATTATTGGAAGAATATAAGGTGGTGCCATCCAGATAGATTCATGAGTACAAATGGGTGGATCTATTCCTTCAAAATTTGGAGATGGAAAAAAAGATGTAGATGGAAAGTTTAAAAATTCTTCACCATAATGGATTCTCTGAGAAGACTGGTTAGAGACAATACCAGAGAATAAAGGGAATTAGATGAGGCCTAGAATGGGTGTCCATTGAAAAATGGGAGCGTGAGAACATTCAGGTCTGGTTGCAAGATATGATGACTTAGAAGAAACCAACCTTATTGGAGGAAATTGAATAACTGCTTGAGTATGATCTTCTGCAATATATGCAGTATAGAGAGTAATTTGGGGTGAGGGATTAGGAGAATGCACTACCCATTCAGTAGGAAAATCTAATTGTTCCCATGAAATGGCTTGGGGAACAACTTTGGCATTGTCTGTAGAGATATATACTAAGGTAGAACTCTGTGAATCTCTATTAGGTGCATGCAAAACTGGACAAAGAGTGTTAGTATATCTGAGTGCCAACTTCTAATTGATTGCAATATTTTCAGAACTAGGATTCATATCATATCCTTTGGTGATAGCATTAACTTGAAATATATATTTGAGGTTTGGGTCAGTAACAGAGACTCTAAAATTTTGATGACAGTCGAACCAGATAGGGCCTCTGGAAAGATCACCTTGTACCCCTCCTATTAGAGCATGGACAAATTTGTTGAAACGATTATCTAACACAACAATAATATTGAATGTAGGTATACCATCTCTGTGCAGAGGTCCAATGCCTATTTCGATACATTTGAGATTTAAGAAGTTTTCTCTGGATGTTTTTGGCTTCAATCCTAATTTCATCATGGTCTAAGGTAGGGATAGTACAATGATCAGATGCATTTTATTGGACTTCATATATTGTTTCAATGATTTTAAATTTAGAATATGCACATACTTGAAACATAGGCATATCATCATGAATATCTTTAGCAGATAACTTAGGAAGTTGCCATCTAGGGAGAGGCTTTTCTTATTTATATACGTTATTTAAATTATTCACATCATGCATTCTCATTGAACCAAACAGACAAGAAATAAATGATATTTCATTTTTAGCATTCTGACTTTGTTCTACATCTTTCTGCTTCATTTATTTATAAAATATAGAAAGGGAAGTTTTATAACTAGAGGGAGAATCCATGGAACCTCGATTGGTTGTGATACCATTTTTTTGTAGAAGCATCCCTCGATGAAGAATGATGCTTGCTTTTTTTATTTTCACCTTCTTCTGACAGTATGAACTTCTACTCGAACCCCTACATGATCCTTCGAGAAGATTCGACACTTTTCCTTCAACAGAATCCCTGAGAGACTTCATTGTATTAGAGGGGAAAAAAGAAGGATAATAATTCTTTAGAATCCTAAGCGAACCTTGGGTGAATTTCGAATGAACTTATACTCAGAAGAAAATATATAAAAACGAATTGAAGAAATATTTCTATTAATTTCAAAAAATATTTACAGAACTTTTCAGACTTACAAACTCAAATTCATAGCTTTCGACCATAGCACATTTTGGGATACCTCATACTCAAGTAAAATATAGCCTAATCTTGGGAAATATATGGAACAACTTCGGCTTCTGGTGCTACTGAAAAACTCTTCAAAAAACTTCTAAATTCTTCCACTTTAATTCACAGTCTCTTAACGAAGTATTTCCTACACAGACTATCAAACTCGTGATAGAAAGACTTAGAGCTCAGACAGGAGGGAGCTCAACAATGAAGTACCCATCGCCTCTATGAGCTCTGCTTTCAAAGGTGCTGAACTTAACTACCCAACGGTTGATCGGAAAGCCTACGTTGTTTTCAAAGCGGTTAAGCATTTCTGGTCCTATCTTTTGATGTCAAGGACGAAAGTCATTGTCCCCTACCCGATCGTAAGGAACTTGTTAGTGAAGAAGGAGTTAGGAGAGAAGAGATCCAACTGGGTCACCTCCTTGTAAGAGTATGACTTAGAAATCACCCCAGCTCAGATTGTGATAGGCCAAGGGTTGTGTAAATTGGTTGTTGATTCGAAAACAGGACAGCAAGAATATAGTGATACGTCAAACCTAGGACAAAGCGATCAAAGTTTAATTTGTTGTGCAAAAAACTTCGTTAGTCCCTGGTATGGCGATATTAGATTATGTCTTGAACATGGGTTAGCACCCCGTCACCTTGACCCCGCCAAGAGAAGAGCGTTGAGACTAAAGTCTGCCTCCTTTCATCTAGTTAATGATATACTGTTTCGTCAGAATTATGATGGAGTACTGATGCGTTGTCTCGAGAAACACGAAGCAGAAAAAGTCTTGCTTGAGTTGTATGCAAGATAAGCTGGTGGTCACTTCGGTGGTGACACCACTGCTCATAAAGATTTAAGAGCCATTTATTACTGGCCCACGCTTTTTAGAGACGCCCATGCCTTGTGTCATAAATGTATCATCTGTCAGAAAGCATCAGGGCAGTTACAAAAACCAGCCTTTCCCTTGCAACCCGTTTCAGTAGATTCTCCTTTCTAGCAATGGGGCCTTGATATCATAGGTCCAATTAACCCCTCTTCCTCCCAACAGCACAAGTATATTGTGATAGCCACAGATTACTTTACTCGATGTTCTGAAGCTGCTGCGCTAAGAATTGTCAACACTAGTCAGGTAATCGCTTTTCTAAACTTGAATATTATCACTCATTTCGGTATCCCTGATTGTCTGGTCTTTGACAACGCTTCATACTTTTCTTCTCTTGAGATGAGTGAGTTTGCTTTGGAAAAAGGAATAAAGCTGAAGTATTCTGCTAGTTACTACCCCCAGGGCAACGGATTAGAATAATCAACAAACAAGAACTTGATTAAAATTATCAAGAGAATGGTGGTTGAAAATCACAAGAATTGGCACAATGCACTGCTGAACGCATTGTGGGATGATAGGGTAACACCCAAAACTTCTATAGGTAACTCCCCATTTTTTCTCGTTTATGGCAAAGAAGCAATCTTGCCACCTCACATCCTTCTTCCTTCACTTCAGTTGTCACAAAAAGTCCAAGAGGAAGATTGTCCCCCTTTAGAAAGCCGAATTAACGCTTTGATGAAGCTAGAATAAGTAAGAGCCCAAGCTAAGCGTAAGTTAGATCAACATCAACAATTAATTAAAAGATGGTTCGATTCTAATTCTGCCTCTAATAGGAATTTTGAAGTAGACGATCTCGTCTTGAAGTGGGACAAACCACACGAAGGAAAGGGTGAGCACACCAAATTTCAAAAATTATGGCTTGGACCATTTTTAATTGCTGAAAAGTTGGGTCCTAGTTTCTTTCGATTACAGAATCTCGAAGGGCAGCTTGACACCTACCCGGTGAATGGCCAAGCCTTGAAAAGATACTTTGCTTGATAACTACCCTTGTATATTATGTATATATTTTTGATCTTGTTTGCTTTTCGTTTGCTTTCTATTTTTTGATTTTGATTTGAATTGATCAGTTTGTGTTTTTGGACATACACATACCTGTACACTGAGCTATTCAGACAGAGACGATAGAAAATTTCTTCACTGAAATAACTTTTGGAAAATTTGTACAAACATCAATGATATATTGTTGAAACTGATATCTGTGTTGGAAAATTTTGTTGTTTGAAAGAATTTTACTGATTTCAATCTCTGAGCAAAGCTTGTCAAGATCATCTATTATCTTTTTACGTTGTCCCTTTTCCGTAAAGGAATGACTCAAAAGATGTCTCCCTGTCATAGGAAGTGTTTTTATAAATAAAACATCTATGGAGCTAAATAAAGGACAATTCTAAAAAATTATGATGAGGTCTAAAAAAAATATGTTAAAATATTAAGATTTTCAGCGTCACCCCGCTCAACTATATATCTATAAAAGAAAAACAAAATAAAATTATTAATAAGAGCTGTGGGAAGTGCTTGTAAACCTGTCGGGATACTGAACAGGTCTGCTGGAAGTGGGTAAATGCATGCATGATGCCAAGACAACTTCGTCGGGGTACTGAACAGGCCCGCTGGCAGAGAAGCAATGTTGGGTACATGAAAATCTGCAAAAAATATAAGAAACCTCTTTAATGTCCTTTATTCTAATCCAGAACTTCTTGACAGGATACAGATGTCAGAGTGGGTTAAATGGAAACCCTGTCGAGGCTATGGACGTCTGCTGGCAGCAGTAGCCATGCCAACAGTATTGAAGATTTTATCTTTAATATCGTGACTTGCTGATCTTAAGACTGTTATTGGTTTTCATCTTTTAAAACACTGCTGAAAAAAATGATTATGATGATGCTTGTATAATTTTTTGGTTGTTATTTTTGAGTCGAAATTTTCTTCGTTGTCCTAATTTGAATTTGTTTCTTTTGATAGAGATAACTGCTTCTACCAGTGTGTCCCCATTGTTGGCAGCCAATTCACTTTTTTTTATTATCCTATAAGTTGCCTACACCTATGTCTTGCGAACATCAAGTTTTTCGTCGCATAGACGACATTTTCATTTCCTGCGACATTTGCACATTTGTCTTCTGAGTTTTCACGACTGTAAGCGTGAAAAATTCTTTATATTGATGGCATAACTTGATTTTATTGAGTTTATAAGGCATTGAGCATTTGGATTTACACTTTTTATTACTTGCCTGATCATTGATTCTATGAAAATGAATAGGGGTTATCATTAATTTTTCCCATATATATATGATATAATCCTTATGTTAATCTTTTTATAATTTTTGGCTTGTCAATTATTATGAGTATCGTTTGGCACCTTGGTTAAACTTATGATTATATACATTGGCGAATAGTTGATTTTGGTGTTGATTTGTATGTTGGGTGTTTTAAACACTATGGCATAGTGTTGGCGCGTATTGGTATACACATTTATTTCATTGGTTGTAAACATGAATTAAATGGTTGAACTATTATTATGGAGTGAACAACTATGAAATTTGACGGTTGTACTTGGATAATTACTATTATGCATGGCAGACTCCACCACCTTCGCATGATCACATTAATGCTTACCCCTTTTTCTCATTCATTGTTGTTGGTTCGGGTGGCTCTGCTCCTGTATGTGTTGGTGATTTTGAACCCTTCCCTTACCATGTATTCAGCTCCATGGCACCATTCATGCGAGTTGAACCCAATGGCAACTAGGCCCTATTGATGTTTGACAATGCCCACCAAGATTTGGCAGACAATGGATGGCTTACCTTTGTGAAACGATTCGAGGGTTTTAACCTTTGTGTAGCTCGACAGTTTGCCATGAACTTCGATGGTTGTCGAGCCAAGGTAGGCGATGTACAGTTAGAGATTGATGAACAATTTATCATCTCGGCTACGGGGTTACCTACTTCGGGACAACGTTGGTTTAAGAATTGCAAGGTCGAGGAAGTGTCATGGACACTGTTGTTTCAATCATGCAAAATCACCTCCTGTGATAGAGGTATGCTTGTAACTATGCTTAAACAATGATGGCATGATTTATTAATGATACTCAAGTAGTTTTTGACCTGTGAAGGTCGATACGGGCTTGTGTTCCTTTACCACCTACATCTGCTGATGATTTTTATAGGGTATCCCCTAAACATGCCTTTCTATTTTCATTGGAGTCTGTATAAAATGTCCAAAAAGTATAAAAGGCATAAGGATGACAACAGCTTGTTTCATCACAGGCTTATTAAGCTCATCATTGTTTATCAGTTGAGTTTTCTTGGTGACAGTTGGAAGGCCTTCATCGCCCATAATGACTTTGAAGATACTGACCCTGTACCGGTTGATAAACCTTTGGTAGTTGAGACTAAGGCCGAACCGCCTCTACCCTTACACCTCCTACTACCTAAACCCTCGGCCAACCCTCCTATCAACTTACCTGAAACTGTAACTAAGAGTGCAGAAGCCATTACAAAGCCTATGAGAAAAAACCTCAAGGCAAACCTTACTGCAAATGCTAAAGGGAAAAAGAATGCACGTTTGATTTCACGGATGGCAAGGAACAAGCCAAACCCCTTGTTGAGCCAAACCCTATCGTCTTGAGTGAGGACTCCGATTCGGAAGTGGAACATTTTTTAGCTAGCGAATACCCCTATTCACAAGTTTTATGTGCCGAGCCCTCATATGATTTTGTATCAAACCTACCCCCCTGCCTAAAGGACAACCCTAACTACCCGGGTATTAAAGTGCCTTGTGAAACCCTTGATCATTTGGCCAAACCCTCGCCTGCTCTGTCTAAACCCACACAGTCACCCTGTGACCAATGCAATTCATGGCTAGAGCGATATTATATTGATGTTCTGATACTCCAATCAAGGATTCAATCATTGGAAGACCAGATTGCAATCCTGAACAGTCAAAAGGCCAAGCTCCAAATGACAGATAAAAAGCAAAAGACAACCGGCTCCATCCTGTTCAAAAACGTGGAATCAGCCACGGCTGTTGTAAATTCCAAGCTGGTATAATCAAGTAGCCTCGTCGCTACACAGGTATGGTCTTGATATCGTTTTGTTTTGTAAATAATCTAGGTTGTTATAATGTTTTCAATTCAGTTTTTAAACGGTTTTTTTCACACCTTGAATGGCTCTGTTATATTACGTGCATTCTATATATAGCTTTGCTTTTAATAAAAAGAAATTTCGATTCGATATACGATCTGATTATTCCCAGTATAGAAATCAATAGATTTTGATTGGATTTGAGTGATCTTTGCTTGAATTTGACTGATTGGCTTGCCTCGTTAAGGTAACAAAATTAATAGTTTGCCTTCAAATGAATTGGTTTGTATCTGATTTGAAAAGGAAAGTTTTTCATATTCAGTTTAGAACACAATCATGCTCGGATTAGATTTGGTTATGATCTGTATGCTATGTTTGGTAAACGGTTTGATTAAGTTTGATTGTTACGATTTTGCTCGGATTCGATTTCATTATCATTGGTATGCTATGACTGGTAAATGTTTTCGGGAAGAAACTTGTTATGATGTTGTGTCATGTGATGTTCTATCTTTGATTGTTTCCAAGTTAAGTATAATGACTTTGTCTCCTTGATGAAAACATTACGCTCAAATAACATTCGCGCCCAAATTGGAAATGAATCCGAATCATAACAACTATGTGAAAATCCTAGCTAATCGATTCGCTTTTGTTCTAATTTGGCAAGTTCAGATTGTAATTGATGCTCTGTATTGTAAATTTGAGAAATGAATCGGTCAAACCCTGATATGATTTATTTGATTGGAACGGTTGTGATCAAAATTAATTGATCTTGTTTGCTTACTATGCAATGATCAATGATCGAAATCTATAACAAACCCTGTTTGATTAATCCTATTATGATTTTGTTATGAGTCAATTATCGTTTGGATTCGTTCACAGCCTAAATTACTTGCTATACAGTTGTCGTGATAATCCTGTTCAATTCACAAGTGTAACGATGTGATTGCGATTTGTTCTATTTTCAATTGAATATCAAAATGATCTCATAACAGATGGATTCGATTTGTTGGGAAACAATTACGATTCTGTTACATATGATTTCATTTACCCAGCTCATGACTATAATTGAAACAGAGTATTGTTATTGCTATACTCGGTTAAATGAAGTGTATCCTTTTTGAGTTCATAATGGAATAACGGTTTCAATTTATGATTCGTTCTCAAGTGATTATTGGAAGTCAATTGAATGGAATTTCTTAAAAGATTTGATTTAATTTCAATTCTGATTATGTATCTTTTTTTAGACTAGCTACAGAATCAGATGATTCTGTAGCTAAGTCTGTAGAATTAGATTTTTATTGTTTTATTAATAAAATATCTCTCTAACTTGTCTATTTCTGACCTGTTTCAGGTGAATTCGAAATTGCATGGGATTTTATGGACAGTTTAGAGGATATTTGGGTGTTTTAGTTTCATTTTAAGTTCCTAGTTTAGACAACTTGGGAATATCTTCCCAGATTATGTAAACAGTTTTACAACTTCCACAGGGAGGTTTTACCCTGTGGAAAACCTTTAAATACTTATTATTTTTGTAATAATGATCATCCTCATTCGTGGGAGAACAAGGATATGGAATTTTAATACAGACTGAGACATAAATTGATGTTCTGCTACAACTTTAGCTTTTCATAATATCAATATTTTGTTTCATGTTTATGTGTATCAATTTGCATTTTGTTAATGACTACTTTAGCTATCTTAATCTTTTGCAAATGATATCATTTAATCAATATAGTCCATATCTGATTTCTTCTAGTATTTAAAAAACATAGCAATTACTTGATTCAGTTTGTGAATGATAGATTTCTCTTCTTCATTAATTGGATTGTTAAGTATAAGTTTTTGCATAACAGGTTTACCTTATTGCAGAGATTTATAAATCATATAATTGTTATTATTTTTTATGTCTTGTTTGTCCTGTAAACAAGCTCAAAGAGCATTGCAGCCATTGTTTAGGAGAAGCTTCTGGATCATCCGGTGTGAGTTTCCTTCCTCCGACCAGCTTCGAAATCATCATACACAGGACAAATCTGGAGCGTTTCCAGTTATGTTTGTTGTTTATTTGTTCAGTATATTTTTTAGTATTTTAGTTAGATATATGTGTAGTTAGTATATTAGATTGTTTAATTTCAGTAAGTTTAATTTCTTGGTTATAAAATTATAAAATCAACAAAAAATATATTTCTTTGTCTTAGGGCAGAAAGCAAATGAGTTTTGCAGGTTTTATTTAAATCTGTATTTTGTAGATATTGTACATTTTGTAAATAAGTTATATTTCATATAGTAGTTAGTATAGTATCAGTTAGTTAGTTTGTTTAATAGTTAGTTTTAATTAGATTAGTTTAGTTTGTTTTATTTATTGTTAGTTAGTTAGTTTGTTTTATTTATTGTTAGTTAGTTTAGTTTGTTTTATTTAGTTTTAGTTAGTTTAGTTTTAGTTTAGATTAGTTTTCTCTTTGGTTTTCCTAGGACCTTAGATCGGCTAACGGAGCTGCTAAACTCGTCAGGGTGGTTCATTCCAAATGGCTTGGGTTATTAGATAACCCCAGACCGGTTCCACTCTTCCAGTTGATGGACGGTCAATTTCTCCCTTCAACACACATGGGCCCCCACGTTCTCTCGACATGATACACACATCCCCATGATCGAATGATCAAGAGTGGTCTCGAAGGATATTTGTATCCATGGTACACATTATTTCCTGACTCTGACCTCTAGGGTTTTGACGTTACAACACCCACATCCTCCTGAAGTAGTCAATGTTGGGATGACTACATCGTAGATCCGATGGTTGGGATAGTTCTCAAGCATCCTCAGATCTATGACCTAGACTCTATTCGGGCTTTGGGACTTTATAGGATCCATCTCCCTTACGACGAATACCAAAGTTCATCAAACTCACGCAAAGTGAAGGAGTCAAGGAGTTAACATCTACACTCCTTCTCCAAATGCAACTGTCATGACAAACCTTGGGTCCTCCTGAATGGATCTCGTTCACTCGTCTTTCCAAACGAAAGGATCTTCCCTTTTGAGATGTAAATCTCACTATCCTTCCTGAGTTTCATCAGTTTTGAAGGACTTAGGCACTGGCATGCACTTTGCACTCTTTCTCCTAAACTTAACAAACTCCTTCCTCTAGGAGACTCAGAATGACTGGGAGTGTGGAAATGCACACGTGAAACTGTGCCCAAGTTCAACGAACTCACAGTTCATTTATTTTAACTTGAACCACCATAGGGCTCGAGAATTTACATGTACAATCTATATAGTTCCTTACTTGCTTAGATACACAATCGATCATAATTAAAGGGATACAGTATAACCACTAAGAAATCATGTACATCCCTGAAACATTCATAGGATATCCAACTTTAATTTACAGTTACAATTCAATTGCACAAGATATGAGAATACTTATCTATTAAAGGTTGCAGCCAACTAACTTGTTGTGGGTGTTTGCCTTTCCACCCAACCATAGGCTCACAGGAATTCATTCTTAGCGCTCTGACCACCTAAGTGTCAAGCCATGATATCACTAGGGAAATTATCCCAATTCACAATGATCTTTTCTCTTTCACATCTTCTACGAGGTTTATCAGATGCTTCCTCAACATCAAGCTCGTGGTCTTCTTCTCAGATCCTATTCTCTGCAAAATCTCAGGGATTTTCTTTCTCCATTATGACCTCGATGAGTTTTATTAGATGCTTCCTCAACATAAAGCTCGTGGCCTTATACTCGTTCTCAACTGGAGAAGTTGTCACATTCTCCAATCTTCTCTTTATTCTCGTATGCTCCTTGCATGCACATCACTCCTATCATATTCCTTTTGTCAAGAGGAAAACTTGGGTCAGTCGGGGTCTGCAGGGCCCTGTGGTACTTCAAGATGACATTCTTCAGCTAGACCATGCTTCCATTCATGGGGTTGGTTGATGGTTCAACCACTAGTCCTTTCTTCATTAACTAATTTCTCTCCTTGGGATCCAAAGGAGGTTTGTTATTCTCAACAAGGGAAATTTTTGGGTCATTTGATATAATGAACCCTCTCTTATAGTTTTCACATTCTTTCCTCTAGTGATATCATGGCTAATACTTCAATGCTTCACCCCCCACAGTCCGTTGTTTGAAAATTCAAACAATAATACATTTACATTGTTCCCATGCCATAGCATGGTGATTATGATTAATGATTAATTACAAGCTGGGGGAAACAGGGGTGTTACATAATGTGGGTCAAACCGCACCAAATGTCGAAGAAGTGCTCCGATTTCTAAGGATTTTGCATGAAATGAAAATAATACGATGAAGATATTATTCATGATCACAATACATCCCCATATTATATTGTTTGGAATGGGCTCCACTGGTTTCCCAAGATTTTGAGTAAATCTTACGTACTACAATTGTTCTTCCTTGGAATGATTGTGCAACGATTCTAGTTTTTACAAGCCATTGGAGATGATTAGTTTAATACATTGACAAGATCATGTCATTAGTAATTATGTTAGATTCAAAACAATATTGAGAGTAATTTAGGGTGAGATCTTAGGAGCCTGCACTACCCATTCAGTAGGAAAATCTAATTATTCCCATGAAATGGCTTGGGGAACAAGTTTGGCATTGCATACAGAGGTATATACTAAGGTATAACTCTTTAAATATCTATGAGGTGCATGAAAAACTGTTGGAAAAAGAGTGCTAGTATATCTAAGTGCCAACATATAATGGATTGCAATATTTTCAGAACTAGGCTTCATATCATATCCTTTGCTGAGAAACCTAACTTGCAATATATATTTGAGGTTTGGGTCAGTGATAGAGAATATGAAATTTGGATGATAGTCAAACCATATAGGGCCTCTAGAAATATCACCTTGTACCCCTCCTATTATAGCATGAACAAATTTTTTCAAATGATTATCAAGCACATCAATAAGAGCGAATGTAGGTATACCAGCATTGTGTAGAGGTTCAATGCCTATTCTGATACATCCAAGATGTAAGAATTTTTATCTAGCCTTTTTGCCTTCAATCCTAATTTCATCGAGGTCTAAGATAGGGATAATACAATGATCAAATGCATTTTGTTGGACTTCAGATACTATTTCAATGATTTTAAATTGAGAAGATGCACGTAGTTGAAACATAGGCATATCTCATCATAAATATCTGTATATATAACTTAGGAAGTTTCCACCTAGGGAGAGTCTTTTATTATTTATATACTTTATTGAAGTTATTCACATCGTGCAATCTCACTGAACCAAACAAACGAGAAATAGTTGATATTTCATTTTTAGCATTTTGACTTTCTTCTACTGCTTTCTGCTTTATTTCTTTATAATACTTAGAAGGATAAGTATTAGAACTAGAGGGAGAACCCATGGAAAGTGGATTGTCTCTGATACTATTTTTTTGTAGAGGCATCCCTCGACAAGGAATGATGCTTGATTTTTTCTTTTCACCTTCTTCTAATGTTATGAACTTCTACATGAACCCCTACATGATCCTTCAAGTAGATTCAACACCTTTCCTTCAATAGACTCCCTAAGCAACTTAGTTGTATTCACAGGAAAAACAGAAGCATAATCATGCTACAGAATCCTAAGAGAACCTCGAGTGAACAACAACTTAACTTTTACTTAGAATAAATATTTAAACATGCATTGTGAAAAGATTTCTATTAATTTCATAAACGATTTAAGGAGATTTTAAGACTTACGAACTCAAATTCACAGCTTTCGACAATAGCACATTTAAGGTAGAATATAGCTTGACCTCGGGAATTATCTAGAAACCCTTTGTCTTTTGGTGCCACTGGAAAACTATTCAAACAGACTTGTGAGTTCTGCCACTTTAGTTCACAGGCTCCCAATGGAGTATTTCCTGCACAAACTATCAAACCTACGACAAAAAGACTCAGAGCTCAAACTTGAGGGAGCTCATCGGATTTTGGTGCTACTGGAAAACTCTTAAAATAGACTTGTGAGTTCTGCCACTGTACTTCATAGGCTCCCAACTAAGTAGCTCCAGCGTAGACTATCAAACTCAGGACATGAAGACTCAAAGCTCAGATAAGAGGGAGCTCGGAAGACAAATACTAAGCTTGGATATAAAGACTTTTGTTTGGTCCCCAAGATTTCTTAATTCAATCAATTCCCTTCAGTCTTACACCATCAATTAGAGTGAGCAGAGCTTGGAAGTTCCATATGGAAAGCAAAACTAGTGTGGAACTGGGAAAAATTCTACAACAATTAGTCAAACTCAAGCAACATCAATGGTCGAAGGTATGATCCATTTGGCATCTAAATTTCGATTCTTTTAAATATTTTTTATTCTGCATATTTTAGAATCGAGTTAAAGCTAACATTTGGTATCAGAGCTATTTTATCTTTGCCTTGGTGTTTTGGATAAAGACACATTTATTCTGTCTCGGTGCGTCCCTATTGGGTTTTCCTTGCATTTTCTCTGCACATTTTAATGCATATTTTTGTACGTCTATCCATATTAAGATGGCAGAACCATACATTTATGTGCATCTTTCTTTTATAATTTGGTTGTACGTTTTTAAATGAAATTGCTGTGCTCTATACAAAGAGGTTTCATTGGATTGTTGTGCGTCTTTAGGTTATTTTACTATACGTTTTTCCCTAAGGAGAATAGCATGTGTACACTTTTCTTCTAAGTCGCACAATAGTTAGAAGCCAAGGGGCATAGTTTTATGTCATATTTAGTAGTTTTAGATAGGAATTGCTTGATGCACTCCTTCGTTGTTATTACATGTAAATGTGCTTGTAATCCGGGTGATCTTTTATGGTCATTAAAATAATTTCTTTCTTAACCTCTAATTAAAAACATGCTATTTTGAATGAGTATACATAGTTGAATGTTATGCATGAATATTGTAGTTTTATTTATGCAATTTATAATTATTCTCATATCAAGTTAATTTTATGCATAAAAGAAATAATGTCTAGTGATCCATATGATTTTTTTTATTAGAGAATAGCCACAACATCTCTAATTAAATAATATTATATATTATGATTGATTAAGATCACGTAAAGAATATTTAGACATTAATTGTAATTAATTATACTAAAAATAGTAAATTTTATCCCACAGGAATTATTATTATATTTATATATAATTAATTAGGATAAAACATCAAATTATTCATAACTTACCCACAGGACTTATGAATTGATAGTTTTATCATAAAGTTCAAATTGAAACTGCTTGAATTGAAAATTTAGCCCACACACAATTTTTATGTCATTAGATTCAAATTTAAGCATGAATTTACATTGGTAAAGCATCATTTTTTTTTTTTTTGTTGGCCTCAATTTTAACGTAAGCATGTGATCTTTAATTTTATGCAGTTGTACAGCCTACAAATTTCTCTAAAATTCAATGTGATATCCGTGAACTTAAGGGAGATAACTATAAGGTCTGGAAGGAGAGAATTCTGCTTCATTTGGGGTGGATAGACATAGATTATTCTATTAGGAAAGATGAACCACCAACACTCACTAATACCAGCACTACAATGGATATCACACTTTATGAGTGATGGGAGCAATCTAATCGCCTAAACATGATGTTCAGTAAGACTAAAATTTCAACTGGTATTCGTGGTTCTGTTGATCAGCATGAAAAGGTCTGAGACTTGCTGAAAGCCATTGATGATCAATTCGTCACTTCATACAAGGCACTAGCAAGCACCGTAATAATGAAGTTCTCATCCCTAAGGCTCACCAGTGTGAAAGGTGTGTGCGAGCACATCATGCAAATGAGGGACACTGTGGCTCAACTGAAGAAACTCGAGGTTGAAATATCGAAGTCTTTCCTGGTGCACTACATCCTGAACACCCTTCTGCACCAATACAGACCCTTCAAAATCTCATACAACACACATAAGGATAAATGGTCAATTAATGAACTCATGACTATGTGTGTTCAAGAGGAAGAGAGACTGGTGATGGAACTAGGAGAAAGTGCAATGTTGGAAATGCATGGAAAGGGAAAATTTCAAGTCAATAAGAAAGGGAAAGGTAAAGTACCCCCCCAAGCTGATATCAAGAAGAATTCCAAGTGTTTCTTCTGTAAAAAGAAGGGACACATGAAAAAGGAATGCGCCAAATTTCATAGATGTCTTGTGAACAAAGGTAATACAATCTCGTTCGTTTGTTATGAATCTAATATGGTCAATGTCGATATTAACACCTGGTGGATTGATTCTGGATCAACAATTCACATTTTGAATTCCTCGTAGGGTTTGCAAAACCTAAGGAAGCCAGTGGGAAGTGAGCAAAACATCTTATCAGGAAACAAGATGGGCTCGCATGTGGAAGCTATAGGAACATGCTATTTAACTTTAAGTAGTGGTTTTGTTTTAGAATTAGAAAAGACCTTTTATGTTCCATGTTTTTCTATAAAATTGATTTCAGTTTCAAGGCTTGTACCTGTTGGATATTCCTTCAACTTTTCATAAATATATTTTAGTTTATTTTATAAATCTGATTGTGTTGGGAATGGTATTTTGTTTGATGGTCTTTACTACATTAATTTACAAAACAATGTCATTTATGATTCACTGCATGTTAACACTGGCACTAAAATATGTGTTATTAATGATGATTCCTCTAAATTATGGCACCGGAGACTAGGTCATATCTCCATAGAAAGAATTAAAAGATTGGTAAATGAAGGGGTACTTAATACTCTAGTTTTTACTGATTTTGAGACTTGTGTGGATTGCATAAAAGGAAATAAGACCAACAAGTCAAAGAAAGGTGCCAATAGGAGTTCAAACATATTAGAGATCATACATACTGATATATGTAGTCTAAACATGGACTCACATGGTCAGAGATACTTCATCTCTTTTATAGATGATTACTCATGATATATGTATCTCTACATGCTTCATAATAAGAACAAAGCATTAGATGCCTTTAAAACCTTTAAGGCTGAAGTAGAGAAACAATGCGGAAAGAAAATTAAGATCGTGAGATCAAATAGAGGTGGAGAATATTATGGTAGATACACAGAAGATGGACAAGCACCTGGGCCATTCGCAAAATTTCTTCAAGAGAATGGGTTTGTTACCCAATACACCATTCCTGGTTCACCCGACTAGAATGGTGTAGTAGAAAGAAGAAATCGAACATTATTGGACATGGTGCAGAGTATGCTTAGTAGCTCCAATCTTCCTAAATCCTTGTGGATTGAATCACTTAAGACAACAGTGTATAAATTAAACCGAGTTCCAACTAAGGTTGTTCCTAAAATGCCATTTGAATTATGGAAAGGTTGGAAACCAAGTTTGTGACATATGCGTGTTTGGGGATGCCCGTCTAAAGTGAGAATATATAATCCACAAGAGAAGAAGCTAGACCCAAGGACCATTAGTGGGTATTTCATTGGATATGATGAAAGGTCTAAAGGTTACAGATTTTACTGTCCATCTCATAGCACTAGGATTGTGGAATCAAGAAATGAAATTTTTCTTTAAAATGACTTAAACAATGGGAGGGATCAAACCAGGAACATAGTTTATGAGAAGGATCATTCGGAATCTCAACCTTCCACCCCAAGTGATAGATTGGTTATTTTTCACAACACCCCTCAAGTACAAACTGGTGTCGAACAACCAATTGTTGAAGTTCCACAAGTTGTTGATGACATTCCAGTAGATTAGGTAGTTCAAGAGTTTCCAAGAACTTTTGAACAACGAGTTGAACCACATACTTTTCAGGAAGATGGTGGTACAAAATTAAGAAGATCTACTAGACCAAAGAGATCAACAATTCCTGATGATTATGTTTTGTATCTGCAAGAATCTGACTATAACATTGGAGCCGAAAACGATCCCGAGTCCTTTTCACAAGCCATGAGTTGCAAAGAATCAGAATTATGGTACGATGCCATGAAGGAAGAGATGAATTCTATAAAGAGTAACGAAGTATAGGATCTTATTGAGTTGCCTAATGGTGAAAAATCCATTGTATGTAAATGGGTCTTTAAGACAAAGAAAGACTCATTGGGCAAAATTGAGTGATACAAGGCAAGACTTGTTGCTAAAGGATTCACTCAGAAAGAAGGAGTCGACTACACAGAGACTTTCTCTCTTGTATCTAAGAATGATTCCTTGCGTGTAATTATGGCATTAGTAGCCCATTTCGACTTGGAGTTGCAACAAATGGATGTGAAAATGAAATTTCTCAATGGAGATCTAGAGGAGGAGGTTTACATGAAACAACCTGAAGGATTCCC
>JZKD02S1469364.1:695317-708796 GCA_000966675.3 Picea glauca | reverse complement strand
TTATGGTTGCATCTCTGATATATTTCTGTTATATTACTGGATATATGCGATATCTCTGTGCATTTCTTTATTATATCTCCGCTCTCATTTCGTGCCGAAAATAATCCGGATCAATCTAGGCCTTCATATTGACTACTAAGAGTAATGGACCATCAATCATGGAAATGACGTATGCATGGTCATCTCGGCATTGACCACTTCAGATAATATCTACAGAAGTAAATTTGCATGAAGGAATTTTATTCGAAGTCAAAGTTCTTAAATAAAAGTAAGTTGTTAGATCTAAGGAGCACTTAAAGATCAATGATAGCCTTCATATCAGGGTTGCTTAGTAGTAGTCAACTCCAGCGCTAACCACTCTGGTGAAAAGAACCTAAGAACATATGAATTCACCCGAAGGTTGTAGCTCCAAATTTTTGAAGTAAAAGAGGGCCATCAGATCTAGACATGCATGGTGATCATTGGATCAAGATAGGTGGGTCCAATTGTGGTCAACTTCGATGGTGACCACTTTGGAAAAAATGTGTTTAGAAAATATGATTTCACCCAAAGGCTAGATCTCTGAAGTCACGAAGTAAGACACGTGGCACACACATTGAGAGCCCACGTCATTATAGTCCATGTCAACAAGACCATATCGGCAAGGACATGTGGTGCATACAAATGGTGGCAAGTTTCAAGGTCCAGTTGGAAGTTTAGGTATATGTAAGTCAAAAATATAAGCATCACAAGGAAGCCACACTGTCAATGCCACATCAACAGTGACATTAGCAATCTACATCACTTTGGGATTATGTCATTTAGGGAAAACTAGTTTCTACCACCAGCAAGTGCCCGAAGCACCGAAGTCATTCTAGACCATTGATCAAGCATGGGTAAAGGATGAGGATAGGATTCATTCACAACCATCAATTCGAGATACAGATCAATGAGTATAAGTTATTTTGGAAGTCAACCAAAGCGTTTTGGAATACCACCCTTCCAAGCTCCGAAATGATGTGTGTATGACGCATGGATAGAAGGGACTCACACGGTTTATTTTTTAGATGTTGGAAGAATATTTATCCCTCATGCAAGTTTAAAATCCTAAAAAAATCCTGGTCATCCATCTCAACCTTTGATTAAATTCATAGTCGTTGGATTAAGCCAGTGGAAGGATAGCATAAGGATTGAATCTAGACCATTGATTTGGCCATGGGAATCATTCTAACCGTCGGATCAACTATTGTGAGAGGTAATCACTTCGGGAGGTTCAAACTTTGGAAGATTGGATGTTTGTAAGGGATAGAATGCCTGAAGGCCGAAGTCTGGAGGACTAGGTTCCAACTCCCGGTCATGAGTTATGAACACATAAGGTATGAGGCGTTGGGAATATTGCTTAAATTAATAATCCCATGGTCCTAGATCCTAGACTTGTAAAGGTTATTAAGAAGGGAAGTGTTGATACACACTTCGACGAAATTTGCTCCAAAATAATTTGAAGAATGCAAAGGGTTGAGTCCCGAAACATAGAATATTTGAAGAGAATGAGAATCATCGACTCAACTGCAGATTAAGTCACAACCGTCGATTTGTGTAAAACCTCATATGTATTCACCCTCGGTCACAGGTCAAGGTCATATGTAAAGTGGTGATAAGCTAAAGGGTCAATTGGGTTAACACCTGGTCATGATATATGGTCACTTGGTGAACTGAAATGCCTATGGGCTAAAACATAAAACAAGCCATGAACCATATGTATCTAGTTGTTGGTCACAATAGTTTGTTCATATGAAAAATGAAGGGGAGTCACAAGCTAGCACCTTTCCATTCCAGGTACAAGAAAATGCACCAGATAGCGAAAGTGTGGGATCGAAATAACAAATTCGATGCATGCCTGTGATCGACTCTTTAAAATTTTGATCAACATATATATGATGACGAATTACCCCTTTCACGATATTGTATGAATAATAATAGAGGAAGCACAAATAGATATTAAGTTTGTAGTAACGAGCCCATAGTCATTTGAAAATAATGGTTTGAAGGAAGCGCCTGTCTATAGATATTCAAATCCAAAACAAGTAAAATAATCAGTGATGGGTTAAAATGATGATACAATTTGCAAGGGATTTTAGTTCTTTAACAAAATAATAATAATAATGGAATTTATTATTAATTTAATGAAGAGGTACAATGTTTCATTACAAAAGGACACATTGTTTCAAATTCACACTAGTTGGAAGACTATATAAACAAGAAAGAATGGTGAGAAGAATGTTTCTTGGTGGATTAAATATATATGTATATATAATGGATTGAATGGGAGTTCATTCTATCAGGTTGGTGCATGTTTACAAGCTGAGTCTTGTTATGAGGATTGGATTCCTCAAATCTCAGTTGGATCTGAGATCAACAAGTCGGGTCTTGATATGAGGGTTGGATTCCTCATCTCTCAGTTGGATATGAGAACTACATTCTGGGTCTTGTATCATAGAGTTGTATCTCTCATATTCATTTGAAGTCAAACATATTAAAGGATTGATTTTATATGTATTTATACAAGTTAAATAAATAAAAGAAAGATATTGTATCTACTTCATACAGTTTGTGCTTTAGATGTTTATGAATAATTAATTGAACTGCATATAGTATTAATTAATTCAGTTAATCTATGGAAGTGTGAAAAGTAGAAAAACTTTACAGACACTGATTCACCCCCTCCTCTCAGTGTCAAGTGTACATTTCAACAATTGGTATAAGGGCGTGTGCCTTCAGCACATTTTAACCACTGGAAGGTAGATTCTGAAGAAATGGGTGGACAAATGGCTCTCTCCACAAATGAAGCTCCCTTATTTGATGAAACAAACTACTCTTCATGGAGGGAAGGAATGAAATGGTATCTAAATTCAAGAGGATATGGTGTTTGGGATTGAGTAGTATATAAACATTGGTACTCAACTACCTCAAAGAACAAAACCAAGTCTGCAAAAGAAGCAAATAAAAATAATTCAATAGCATTAAAGGAAATCCATAATGGATTGTCAAACCTAGTCAAATAAAAGATGGGACATTGCACCTCTACTAAAGTGTTATGGCTCCATCTAGAGAGTTATTATCAAAATATAGAACAAAACAAAGAAATGGAGAATTCCAATCCGTTTATAGAACAAAAAAAAGAAACAGAGAAATCAAATTAAATTGAAGAACAAAATACAGATAAAGAGAATTATGATCAGAATAAACAACAAAACACAGAAGAGGACACTTCCATCAAATAATTGATGCAAAACCCATTCATCAACAGAGATGACTACTACTTCAAGGAATTGATGAATACCTCAGTGTTCACTAAAGAAAAACTATTAGATTTTAAGAATGATGTTAGAACTACATTTGAAGTGATTAGTATGGAACCAACAAATGGTCTATATATTGAAGAAACTAAGGATGTTCTTGACCATATTGAATACACAGTTATGTGCACTTTTGAAGTGTTGGAGAAACTTCAAAAGAAGGATATGTTGATACTACCACAGTTAGATCAATCTAACCATGAAGAGAATGAACAAAATATTCAGCTATAAAACAAAGAAGAATAAATCAAAATATTGAAGACCAAAGTTGCCAATATAACAAAAGAAATGGAAGAATTAAAGACACATGACAAAAAAAGAAAATAAGTACTAGAAGAGACAGAAGAAATGGTCATCTATCTAAAAATGCAACTTGAAGATTCCCAAAAGATCTAATTAACTAAAAGAGAAAAATCATGTCACATGTTGGAATTGGAAATTATTGAAATAAAAAAGATAAATGAAAGTACTAATGCAACTCTAATGACTCAAATTGAAGAAGCTAAGAAAAATGAAGAAGCACATAAGATACAATTAACTAAAAAGGAAGAATCATGCCACATGTTGGAATTGGAAGCCATCTACCTCAAAAGGATTCATCTAGAAAACAAGGAAGAAATCAAAAGATTGAAGAATGAAGTTGTTGATCTAACAAGAGATATAGAAGAATTAAAAACATATGAAAAAACTAATAACTGCATAGAATTCTTGGATGATACAGAAGAAATAATCATCAATATGAAGACTCAACTTGAAGGATATAAGGAAAAAGAAGAATCCTTCAAGATTCAATTGACTAAAAAGTAAGAAACTCATCACGTGCTAGAAATGGAAGTTTTCAACCTAAAAAAGAAGAATGAAAAGAAAAAAGAAACTATCAAATTCCAAAATAGCTCAGCTATCCTAGATAGGATCTGGAACAGTCAAAGATCAATTGATGACAAAACCATTCTTGGATACAATAAGAAAGAAGATGGTGGAAAATGGAGCACCATTCAAAAACATGATAAAGGATCATTCTCCTCAAAAGAAGAAGGTACAATCACAAACCTAAAACAAACCATGAAATCTGTCAAGGAAGGAAGATATAAAAGTAAAAAAAAAGAGACATATCAAAAGACATACTTCTCATGTCACAAATACCCAAGTATGGAAGCACCTTCAAATGCTATTTCTTTTCTTGTAATAACTTTGGTCACAAAGAATTGGAATGAAAGAGTCCTGAAAAGAAAAAATCAGGAAGGTCTAATAACTCAATGAGATGTTGGAGATGCAATTATGTTGGCCACACAGCAAAGTTTTGTCATACAATGAGATGTTACAACTGTGATAGGTTTGGTGACAAATCCCAAAACTGCATAAAATCAAGAAGTCAAACCATGAGAAATAATTCAGACATGTCAGGAAGAAAATCTAATGAAGGTTGGAAGAAATGAAGAAATGACAAGTCCCAAAGAACAAATCTAGAAAAGAAAGATCCTACAAACAAAATATCTCATGAAAAAATATGGAGAAGAAAATCTGAAATAGAAAACAAGAGAGATGATCTAGCACCTGAAAATGAAGAAGTTTCACTTACACATAATAATGATGAATCGTCAATAGCATATCAACTAGAAGAATTGAGCAGTGAAAATATTGGAAGTTTTCCAATGTTATTTTCATGAACTGCTAAATTTCCCCTCAGCAGAAAATATGTATAAAAGGAAGGAAAAACATGATTAATAATATGGAGTGCATCAGCCTAGTTAAAAGAGTATTATAGCCTAAGTATCATGACAAACTAAAGCATGTTTTAAGTATATGAGGAAGAAGTACAAAAAAAGATAGATGAAAGGACCAATTCAATCTTATTTCTAAGGGAGAAAAGTTGAATTGGTTTCTCTAGAGTCAAAGGACTGTGAATAAGATATTAAATTGGTTGAAAATTGGAAATTAAATTAATTGGTGTTGATTAGTGGTATTCTTGTGAAATATCAGAATATCAACAAGAATAAAGAAACAAAAGATTAGTGAGATTCACACCCGTGTCCTTTAGGACAAAGGAGAATACAGTAAAACCCTATGAAACAGTAAAAACTCAGAGGGAGTATTTAATGTGGTCATCAAATGAGGAAGTCTTTGATTAGGTTTAAAAGAATTGATCACTACAAAATTGGTATCAATAAGAATACCTATTTGAACAAAAAAAATGAAGAGATTAAGATAACACCCGACACATTCACAAGGGGAGAAAAATAGTAAAATATTAAAATATTTTCCATTGATTTAAAAGGGGGAGAAAAATAGTAAAACAAATTTGGTATCAGTATTTGGTATAAGTAAAAGGTCAAATATCCAACCTGAAAATGAGATCAGTGATAGGGGGAGAAAAAGTATTTTTTTACAAATATGTTTCCCTCAATGACAAAGGGGGAGATTGTTGGCATTATTGATAGTGTCTTTTCATTGATGGAAACATGAGTCAAACATGTATAGTAACCAGAGAAAATGAAAGATCACCTTGGGGAAGAGGAAGATCACCTAGTGGAAGAAGCAATTCGTGATCATTTTTTATCACAATAAGATCAACAATGATCCTATGATTCTAAAGCTCAGGAGAGGTATCATGTAGAGAATCCATGTATAGAAGGAATAACGAAGCACATAGAATTAAGAGCTCAGGAGGGTTACTGAATGAAGATTAATGCAGAAAGTAATGCACAAACAATTATTAAAAGATTAGGAGAAATAGCTATGAACATATCAAAAGAAAGAAATGTTAATCGAACCTCAGAAGGGAGAGTGCATTGCAGAAATACTATCAGAATTAAAATCCCCACAGTAAAACTACAAAAGAATCAAGGAGGAATCTTGTTTGTTGATGTAGTGTTTGGGACAAATTAGGACCATCACATCGAGGGGAAGTTAGAGGTTAGGAATAATTAAATACCAACCATCAGAACGGGATAAATAATCCTCAAACATAGATCATCGTAAAGAAGAGGAGAATCATGGTCGTTTGTTTAAGATTTGGGAATGATTTAGATCATGAGATCTAGATTAAATCTAGACCATCATATTGACTACTAGGATTCATGGAAATTCAATCATAGAAATGACATACGCATGGTCATACCGATATTGACCACTTCAGATAATATCGACCGAAGGAAATTTGCATGAAGGAATTTTAGCCAAAGCCAAAGTTCTGAAATAAAATTAAGTTGTGGGATCTAAGGAGCACTTTGAGATCAATGATAGTTGTCATATCAAGGTTGTGTAGCAGCATTCAACTCTAGCGTTGACCACTCCAGCAAAAATAAGCCAAGAACATATGAATTCACCTAAAGGTCGGAGCCCTGAATTTCTGAAGTAAATGAGGGCCACCAGATCTGGACATGCATGGTGATTGTTCGATCAAGATAGGTGGGTCCAATTGTGGTCAACTTCGGTGCTGACCACTTCAGAGAAACATGTTTTAGAAAATATGAGTTCATCCAAATGTTGGAGCTCCAAAGTCACGAAGTAAGAAACATGGCACACACATTCAGAGCCCACGTCATTATAGTCCATGTCAGCAAGACCACATCGACAAGGACACATGGGGCATTCAGATGGTGACAAGTTTCAAGGTCCATTTGGAATTTTAGGTATACATAAGTCACAAATCTAAGTGACACATGGCAGCATGTCACTCAGGGAGTATGTCACTTCAACAATGATGTCAACAAGCTATTTCACTCAGGCAGTATGTCAACAAGCTATGTCACTCAAGGATTATGCCCTTCAGGGAAAACTAGTTTCTACCACTAGTAACTGCCCAAAGCGCCAAAGGCTGAAATCATTCTCGATTGCTGATCAAGCACAGGTAAAGGATGAGGATATGAGTCATTCACGGTCATCGATCAAAGATACATATCAATGAGTATAAGCTATTTCGAAATTCAACCAAAGTGATTTGGAATACCACCCTTCCAAGCTCCGAAATGATGCTTGTATGACACATGGACAGAAGGGAATCACGTGATTTATTTTTCAGAGGTTGGAAGAAGATTTATCCCTTGCCCAAGTTTAAACTCTCAAATAGATCCTGGTTGTTCATATCAACCTTTTATTAAATTCATAGTCATTGGATTAATCCAGTGGAAGGATAGCGTAAGGATTGAAGCTGGACCATTGATTTGACTTGGAGAATCATGATAACCATTAGATCAAATATTGTGATAGGTAATCACTTTAGGAAGTTCAAACTTTAGAAGATTGGATGCTTGTAAGGGTGAAAATTCTCAAAGGATGAAGTCCGTAGGACTAGGTTCCAGCTCCCAGTCATGAGTTACAAACACATAAGGTATGAGGCACCCGAAACATCGCTTAAATTAATAATCACATGGTCCTAGATCCTGGAATTGTGAATGTTATTTAGCAGGGAAGTGTTGATACACACTCCGACATAATTTTCTCCTGAAGAATTAGAACACTACAAAGGGTAGAGTCTTGAAATGTTGAAGTTTTGAAGAGAATACGAACTATCCACTCAATTGCAGATTAAGTCCCGACCATCTATTTGTGTGAAACCTAATATGTATTCACCCTTGGTCATAGGTCAAGGTCATATGTAAAGTGGTGATAAGCTAAAGGGTCAATTGCATTAACACCTAGTCATGATATATGGTCACTTGGCGAAATGAAGTGCCTGCGAACTAAAACATAAAACAAGCCCCACACCATATGTATCTAGTTGTTGGTCACAACAATTTGGTCATATGAAAAACAAGGGGGAGTCACAAGCTAGAACCTATCCATTCTAGGTATAGGAAAATGCACAAGATAGACAAAGTGTGGGATCGAGATAATGAAGTCGAACCATGCCTATAATATCCCTCAGCCGAACCCAAATGTAAATATAATCCAAGTATATTTACGCTAGTGAGATGTTAAGAAAGTATTTTTGTAATACACCTTTCATGGCATGGTGCGCGCATATACTGCGTAGTAAAGGGATGTAATGTGCACATTTCTGAATACCACGCACAGTAACTAAGGTGTGCGCAACCTTAAAGATAGAGGATACAATGTGTAGTGACTAAAGAGTGCACAACCTTGAGGTCAACAGATACCACGTACAGTAACTAAAGGGTGTGCAATATTAAGGTCATCGAACCTTTGTGTATATAATATGCATTATAGGCTAGTGAGTCAGTATTATAAGCCAGAATGCTTATGTCTTGGAATTAGGTCAACACACCTAGATGTTAAAGGCTAGAGTGCCTATTTTGTATATATCTCATGATTAATATAAAAATACATCATTGCGCACAGACCGACCACGATAAAAGAGAAGGGGGACTAGATTCCACCAAATAGGGAAAGGGAGGGCCTAAATTTAAAAACAAGAATAAGCTAGAGAGCTTAAAGCTGAAAATAAATATTATATTAATATTTCTTAAAAACATAAAGTATGGATAATTAAAGTATCCTAGGTCCTAAAGTAGGGGACAAGTTTATCAGATTAGCTTCCAGCATGACAAGTGTCAAGTTGGAGACATGCATATTGATTGTTGAGACATAGTTCCTTTGGGGGGGAATCGACCATTGTGAAGGGGGAATCGACCATTGTGAAAAGGATAATATTACCATTTTTTACTTCGACCAGAGAACCAATATCTAGGATACATTTCGCCAGTCCTTAAGATACCTCGTATCTTCCTACCACCATACCTAGACCAGATTGATATTCATTCCTGTTGGTGTACCTGTCAGCTTGGGAGGGGGATTGAAGAGGCAGGTTGTCAGGCCCGTGAGAAATTCTTTGAGTGAGGGAATTGTTGAGGATCGATTTCCTGCAGGCGATAAAATGCGGCTATAGTGCTCTGAGACTTCCAGTCCAGCTTGTTGTTGAAGCCCTGGAAGGGAAGTGGGGAAGCCAAAGGACTGTTGATCAGAGAAGGGGCACACTTCCTTGGGTGGAACAAGCACGTGGGGAAGGAGAGCCTATAGGTTGTGGTTGAGTGAACACCCGAGAGGGAGTCTTTCCGATTGACCATGAACCTTTAGCCGAGTTAGGAATCCCTTTCCCATGTGGAGTCTAGTCCCAGCTCAGGGGTGACTCACTATTGAGAGTGACGAATAGTGTAATCTAAGGCTGGGAGGTTCGTGGACGGTCTGCATGCAGTTGGTGACATTCTTACCAAGATAAGTATTGGTTATGTGTTGAATTCCATGATGTAATGTCATTTATGTGTTATTTATGGGTTTTATTGCTTGTGTGAGCATAATTGTCCATATGTTTAAGGAGATACATTGTATACGCTGCATGTTTGTGTTCACTATTAAATTAGTCTGAAAGTCGTATAAAATCATATATTTACATAAAACAACTAGTTGTTTATCTTTTATACGCGAAGCTTCTTCTAGAGCATTGTATGTATATGCTTAATTACATGAAGTTCAATATGTATGTATGCATGTGTGTGTATATATGTATTTAGAGTGATAAAAAAAAAAAAGTTATGTGACATACCTCAGTTGAATACTAGGTGTTACATTATGTTGTCGAAACTAAGCTAAGTGTCTGAGTAAGTGACATTCCCCAGTTAGTGGGTGGACAAGTTGTGTTATAGTATGGTATCAGAGCGTCAGTTTTTGACATTGAGCCTAAATGGGCCAAACTAGTTGAATGGAGACAAGATTATAGTAGGGTATCGATTACAGTATGGTATATAATATATTGCGTTTATGGAAAATTGAGCCACCGCGAGGAAAAATAATATGTAGAGATTGTTGGAAATACTAAAACAATTGAGGGGGGGGGGGGTGAATCAGTTGTTTATGAGCTTAAATAATTTTTTACCCTTTAAATATTATTAATCTTCCTTCAAGTGATCATCAACAACATACAACATATGGACAGCAAAAGTAAAGACCATCAGTCACACATAAAGTATACATAGAGACAGATTTTCACGAGGAAACCCATAAAGGGTGAAAACCTCTTCTTCTTCAAAATGATAGGAAGTATTTTTGGGTTCTGTACATCATTTACAATTGAGCACCAACTCAATGTGAGGCTGCTACCTCTATTTTACAAGCTGCAACTTGTTTGAGAGCACCAACTCTATGGTTTCTCTAGCACCCACTAGAAGGAAGCACCAACTCCCTGAGTATTCCAGCACCAACTGGATGGAAGCACCAACTTCCTGAGTGTTCCAGCACCAACTGGATGGAAGCACCAACTTCCAGTTACATAGGCTCCAACCTGTATAACAGAGAACACTTGTTCTCCCTAGCACCACCCTGCCACCCTGGTTTCTCTGGCTACAACCAGATGGAAGCTAAAACTTCCTGTGTTCAAGTTCCCACTTGAACCTATGAGGACAACTGTCCTCCCAAGCACCTCCCAAACTCCCTAGAATATAAATGATCAAATAAACATTCAACTTTATGGATAAGTCTATTCTTACCAATCTTTCATTGTTTTGTAAATCTGGTCTTCTGCACATTGTTATGTTGCTCTTCTCTTCCTCTGTCTGTTCAGTAGGTATGCTCTGCATTAACTTGTTCTCTCATTCTTCTCTCCTTTTTCTCTTTCTGTCATTCTTCTCGTATACTCCATCACCTCTTGCACATCCTCTTCTTTGCTTTCCTTACAGTTTCATTCTTTTTCACATACAGAACAACCCCCAATTCCATCTCACTCATTTTATTTTCTACACCAAACCTTGACGGTTCCACTTCACCTTCCCATAGGTGAAAACAAGGACACCTGTCTTAGCAACTGAAATGATAATTAATTCGCAATCAAGACTGTGTTTTTGTTTAGCAGAATCGTAACTGATGAGTTACTTGTGTGTGAAGAAACAATAACCCTTATATCTCATTCAAGTCTTATTCGCACCGTAGGATGCCCTTTATTATTCTTGCCTTTTTAAATCGGGTTTTGCCATACCTCATGTTCAATGTTCTTTTTACTTATAAATCCTGATGGTCAAATCAACGATCCATATCATAATCAGATCTGACGATTCAGATTGAATCTGGAATCCACTCATCGCGAAATCGGAATCCTTGTTACACTTGTTTCTTTTCCTTTTGGAGTCGTGATTCGTGAAACCTTGACACAGAGTTAGATCAATGGTCCAGGTGCGATCTTGACTCAACGACTATGATTGTGTCATGATATTGCATATCACGATTTTGACATTTCTGATGCAATGTGTTCTTGTCTCCTTGATATCGCGATTCGCGAAACTCCGATGTGGAGTTTGATCAATGGTCCAGGTGCGATCTTGGCTCAACAGTTGTGATTGAATCGCAATATCGCGTTTCGCTATTTCAAAGTTTCTGTTGCAGTGTGTTCTTGAAATTTCAGAGTCCCGATCCCCAATCCCCGATACTCCATGCAGAGAATCAACGGTCCAGATCACTCTTAACGTTAACGGCTACGATTACATCACGAAATCGCATATCACAATTTCGGGGTTCTCGTTGTCAAGAGATTTTGACATTTCAAAATCCCGATCCCCGATCCCCAATACTTTGCTGACGTCACACGTGGTTTGACACGTCTTAAATACTTCCACGTGTCACTCTGATTCGTGACTTACATGTGCCTGAAGTGTTGAATCTTCTTGGCACCTGTCATTACCTGGTTGTGCCATGTGTCCCTAGCTGACATGGTCTATTGTCGTGAGTTGGATCGACGGTCTAGATCACATGTTGATCTGACGGTTCAGGTTCAGTCGGGATTTCTTTCATCGCGATTTCAGGGTTTCTGTTGTAATTTATCACGGGACTCGTGAAACTCCGATTCTCGATTCTCCGATGAAGAAAATCAACAGTCTAGATTCATCTTTGATGATCCAATCGCTACGATTGATTCGTGAAAGATTGTTTTTAGGGATTTCTTTCTAATACAGACTTGCCATCAATGACCTCCATCATTCGTTGATTCGTTGTCTGTTGCCATCAATGAAAACTATTCACTGATTCGCCCTCTTTTGCCAACACGCATTCGTTGTCTGTGTAATATTTTCCAACAATCTCCCCCTTTGGAATTGATGGAAACTTAAGCACCCAAATTCCTTTCGGACTCGACTCTGCTTCTGCTCTTCAACTCTGCTCTCTAAATTATTCTGCTTTGGTTCTACCGAACGTGATATTTTCTCCCCCTTTGACATCAATGTCAAAGAAGAAATATTCTTCCTCCGATCTTGTTGCAAAACAGACTCCCCCTGTCATCTATAAGAATTTAGGAAATTCACTAGATATTCAATAAGCACTCCCCCTGACCAAGTGAACCTTTTAAACACCAGAAATTATCACCCCCAATTTTTGATGAAGATATCCAAAAGGGACCGCTGCTAATGGTTTTGTAAAAATGTCAGCAATCTGTTCTGTAGAGGGTATATAGTTCAGTTGAACAATTCTGTTTGTAACTTATTCTCTGAGAAAATGGTACTTGATTGGAATATGATTAGTCTTGGAATGAAGAACAGGATTATTGGAGACACTAATGGCACTGGTGTTGTCACAATGAATTGGAATAGGATCAGTGTAAGTTACCTTCAGATCTGCAAGAGTTTGTATTATCCATAAGATTTGTGTGCAGCAAGTAGCAGCAGCAATGTATTCTGCCTCTGTAGTGGATAATGAAATATATCCTTTCTTCTTACTAATCCATGCAACTAATGCATCACCCAAAAAGAATGCTCCTCCACTGGTGCTTTTTCTCTCATCAACACAGTTTGCCCAGTCTGCATCTGAATAAGCAGTTAACTGGAAATTCTGATTTCTAGGATACCACAGTCCATAAGTTATTGTTCCCTTCAAATATTTAAATATTCTCTTCACAGCTGCCAAATGACTTTGTTTAGGAGCAGACTGAAAATGACCTACCATTCCAACAGTTTGCATTATATCAGGACGAGATGCTGTGATGTACAAAAGACTGCCTATCATTGAACAATATGTCCTTTGATCAACATCAGGTGAGATATCATCTTTTCTCAGCTTGCAACCAACCACCATAGGTGTGCTGACTGTAGAAGCATCTTCCATCTGAAATTTCTTCAATATCTCTTTCAAATATTTTTCTTGAGAAATAAAAATTCCTATAGAGCTTTGTTTTACTTGTAAGCCAAGAAAATATGACAGTTCTCCTATC
>JZKD02S1469364.1:651668-677301 GCA_000966675.3 Picea glauca | reverse complement strand
TGTTTCTCATACATGTGAATGATGCTAAAAGTGACATTGTTTATTTCCCTGCATTATTGTGATCATCATTCAGTATCTCTACAAAGAGTTTAAAAGAACCATAATTGTTTAAGCACGGTAACAATTGATTCACCCCCCCCTCTTAGTTGTCTAACAAACTTATGCAAAAGTGGTTTCGGAAAACCACCTTGCGCTCAATGTATCTCTGTGCGATGATATAGTGCTTGCTAAGTTCTCAAAAATTTGGTCATGTCTAATAATTGTCATGGTGGCAACACCAAGAAATCAAAAAAGATAATTCTGATATAATTATTGAGCCGAAATAGTTGATATTTCTCATGGATTGTTGATTTAGTTAAACTGATAATTTTTAATGGCTGCACATTTTGCAGAACTAACAACAACTAGATTAGATCATATCAAGTACCGAGTCCATAGGAATGGAACATACACAAGGAAACTATAGTCAACAAGATGAGAGTAGAGGGATGAATGTCCATTTGGACATTGAAGGAACAAACTCCAATGGACATGGAGAGGAAAGGGATGAAAACATGAATATGGTAGAGACTATTTAAAATTTGCAAAAGGATGTCCAAAGACATAAGGCTGATAATGAAAGGCTTATGAGAGCCAAAGAGTAGTAGGATGACTTCAACATGAAGTTCTTGCAAAGTCAGAACATAATAGAAAAGAAATTGGAAAAAGAAAGTGACTCAAGCAAATCTAGAAGTCACAAACCTTCGGATGAGAAAAAGAGATCGAGAAATGTTAGTAGACACCACCATCACTCCCGAAAGCATTCCAAGAAAAGAGAAGGTAGCATCACAATTCCATCCCCTGTCAGACAACATAAGAGATCTGGGGTGGATGAACTACGTGGAGAAATGAACAAAATCAAACCTCCTACATTTGATGGTGAGCACAAGAAGGATGAAGATGCATAAACATAGTTGATGGGCATGAGGAAGTATTTTCAATTACACAATTATTCTTCCCATGCAGAAGGTAGAATTTCCATCTATTAAGTCGAAGGAAAGGCATCCATTTGGTGGGATCAGCTTGTGCAGGTACAACACATTAAAGAGAAGAGTGTTACTTGGAGGGAATTTAAGAAGCATTTTGAGAAGAAATACTTGACTAAAAGGTATTATGACAAGAAAATGAAAGAGTTCTTTAAACTCAAAATTGGAAGTATGACCATAGATGAATATGAAAGAAGATTCCTAGGACTGTTGAAGTACGTCTCCTTCATCAAGGATGAGACAGTTAAAACTCAAATGTATTTGAGTGGATTGCCAAAATTCATCAGTGAAAAAATACAATATGATGATCCCAAGACATTGGAAGAGACTGTAAGGTGAGCTAAATGTCTATATGATTAGCAGAAAGCAAGGCCAACTTTCCAAAAATCTTGGGAAGACAAAAAAAAGTTCACGGTGGATCAGAGGAAGAAAGGATTTAAACCATCATTATTCAAAAATAGTCCATAGGGACCACCAACTTCTAAAGATCCCAAAACAATAGAGGCAGAAGGCCAAAGGCCAAGGAAACCACCTATTCAATGTTGGGGTTGTAAAGGGGATCATAGATTCAGAGATTGTTTTCACAAAGGTGAAAAATGAAGGACTGTTTATAATGTACAGCAAGTTGAAACGGTGGAGGACATGGGCAGAAATGTGCCAAGGATCTATGCAGCCCTGGATAACAAGCAAGTAGAATATCAGTCACACATGATTGAAGTGGAAGGTATGATTAACAACCAAACCATTGCTATTTTAATTGATTCATGAGCTAGTCATATTTATATAGATCCTAAGATGGTAGAAAGTTTGCAATTGCTAAGAAGTAGGAATGGAAAATCTTGGTTGCTACAGTTGGCTACAAGAACCAAAAGAAAGGTTAATGACATGGTTAAGTCATGTCTCATGGACATGAACGAACTGAACACCAAGGAAAATTTGAATATCTTACCCTTAGGTCCCTATGACTGTTTAATTGGGATGGATTGGTTGGACCCACATCATGCTCTATTGGATTGTCATAACAAAGAATTCACTTGCTTGGATGAAGAAGGGAACCAAAGGAAAGTGCAGGGAATTCCCAGGGTAGTAACCATTAGAGAAATTTTAGCATTGCAGCTGAAGAAATGTTAGAGAAGAGGATGTCAAATATTTGCAACTCATATGGAGGAGACACCTAAAGACAAGGTGCCAAATTTGGAGAATTATGCATTCCTAAAAGATTTTGAAGATGTATTCAAGGAAGTACTAGGACTACCCCCAAGGAGAGACCTCAATTTTCTATAAATTTGACACCAGGAGTAGCTCTTGTGTCAAAGACTCTTTACAGAATGAGTACACCAGAATTGAAGGAGTTGAAAATGCAGCTGGAAGAACTTCTAAAGAAGGGGTATATACACCCAAGTGTATCACCTTGGGGTGCCCCAGTATTTTTTGTGAAAAAGAAATATGGAACATTAATATTGGGCATTGATTTCAGACAGTTGAATAAAGTGACTGTAAAGAACAAGTATCCTCTACCAAGGATTGATGATCTTTTTGATCAATTGAAGGATGCAAAGATCTTTTCAAAGATAGATCTCAGATCGGGATACCATTAGGTAAGAATCAAGGAGGAGGATATCAACAAGACTGCCTTTAGGAAAAGGTATGGTCATTATGAGTTCACAATGGTGCCATTTGGGTTGTCAAATGCACCAGTTGTTTTCATGTTCTTAATGAATGGTGTTTTCCGAGAATATTTAGACAAGTTTGCCATTGTCTTTTTGGATGACATTCTTATATACTCTAAGACAGAAGAAGAGCATGAACATCATTTAAGGATGGTGTTGCAAGTGTTAAGGGAGCATCAGTTGTATGCTGAATTGAACAAGTGTTCATTTTATCATAAACAAATTTATTATTTGGGGCATATCATCTCAAAATATGGGATAGGTGTGGACCTCGAGAAGATTAAAGCCATTAGAGAATGGACAAAACCAAAGAATGTGACGGAGGTCAGATCACTCATGGGCCTTGCAGGCTACTACAGGAGATTCATTAGAGGATTCTCGAAGATAGCACACCCAATCACTTCCTTGCAAAGGAAAGTTATGAAGTTTCAGTGGACATCGAACTGTGAAAGGATTTTCCAACATTTGAAATAATTATTGACAAGTGCTCCAATACTAAGGATTGCGGACCCAAATGAAGATTTCATTGTATGCACAGATGCATGTAATGAAGGACTTGGTGGAGTCCTCAACCAAAATGGATTTGTGATATGTTATGAATCAAGGAAGTTGAAGGAGCATGAAAGAAACTATGGCCCTCATGATTTGGAGTTAACAACCATAGTTCACGCCCTGAGGAAATGGAGACACTACCTCATGGGAAAAAGGTTTGAGTTAAGAACAGACCACAATGGTTTGAAATATTTGTTTGATCAACCAAATCTAAATGCTAGACAAAGCATATGGTTAAAATTTCTAAGCGAATATGACTTTGATATAAAGAATATCAGAAGGAAAGAAAATAAAGTGGTGGATGCACTCAGTAGGAGGGTGCATGAGCTTCATGCTACAACCATCAACATGTATCAGACTGATGTTAAAGAAAAATTATGGAGGCTACAAATACAGACCTGCAATACAAAGAATTGATAGCAAAACTACAGCAAGGTAAGACACCAAAGAAGATGGATATTTATAGGTTGGGAGTAGATGGAATACTATTGCACAAGAACAATTTTTTTTTACCACATGTCCACGGATTGAAACGTATAATTTTGCATGAGATGCATAATGATCCTTATGTAGGGCACCCTGGATATCAGAAAACTAAAGCAGTGGTCAAGAGCCAATACTTTTGTCCAAGTATGAAGAGAGAAATTGCGGAATACATCACTAAGTGTATGAAATGCCAGAAAGTTAAAACAAAGCATAGGCACCCGACAAGATTGCTACAACCTTTGCCCATTCTTGAATGGAAGTGGGAAGTGGTGACAATGGATTTTATTATGGGATTTACCAGAACAAGAAAGCTACATGATTCAATTATGGTAGTGGTGGACAAGCTTACAAAAGATGCTCATTTTATTCCACTAAAAACTACTCACAAAAAATATGTTGTTGATATTTCATGAAGGAAGTGGCACGATTGCATAGGATTCCTAAAACGATTGTGTTTGACAGAGACCCGAAATTCACCTCGAATTTCTGGAAAGGATTGTTCAAAGGATTCAGAATGAATTTGAACTTTAGTAAAGGTTACCATCCTGAGACTGATGGACAGACAGAGAGGGTGAATAGAGTGATAGAAGATATGTTGAGAATGTATGTGATGGATAAACCATCAAAATGGGAAGACTACCTACATTTAGTAGAATTCACTTATAACAATGGGTATCGAGCATCATTGAAAATGAGCCCATTTGAAGAACTTTACAGAAGAAGGTGCAATACTCCAGTAAGCTGGGATAATCCAACTGATAGAACAGTAGTCGGGCTAGAGTTGCTCAAGGAGATGGAGGACCAGATGTTAAAAATTAAGCAGAATTTGAAAACTGCCCAAGACAGATAGAAAAGTCATGCTGATAAAAATAGAATCCACAGAGAATTCAAAGTGGGTGATCATGTTTTCCTGAAATTAAAAGCTAACAGGAGTTCCCTGAAGCTGGGAAGATGCACCAAGTTGGCAGCCATATTTTGTGGAACATTTTAAATCCTAGAGAGGATTTGTCCTGTTTCTTATATGATTGCATTGCCTACATCTATGTCTGTTCATAATGTATTCCATGTATCATTGCTAAAGAAATACATACCTCATGCTAATCATGTTATTGATTGGAATGTTATTCAGGTGGAGCAAGAAGGCGCTTTCCAAGTGCATTCAGTGCGCATCCTGGATCGAAAAATCAAACAACTCTGGAATCGAGCCATAGGGCTTGTAAAGGTCCAATGGAACTGATACAGACCTGAAGATGCTACTTGGGAGCATGAGGATGCAATGTGGGCAGAATACCCACATCTTTTTGAATAATTTTGAGAATTTTGTTGTATATGGGTAGATGATGCACTGAGGACACTGCATAAATAAGGGGAGGGGATTGTAATATCCCTTGTTCGAACCCAAATGTAAATATAATCTAAGTAAAATTAAGCTAGTGAGTTGTTATGACATTATTTTTGTAATACACCTTTCATGGCATCGTATGTGCATATACTGCGTAGTAAATGGATGTAATGTACACATTTATGAATACCACATGCAGTAACTAAGGTGCACACAACCTTAAAGACATAGGATACAACACGTAGTGACTAAAGAGTGTGCAACCTTGAGGTCAGTGGATACCACACACAATAACTAAAGTGCACACAATATTAAGGTCAGCAAACCTTTGTGTATATAATATGCATTATAGGTTGGTGAGCCAGTATTATAATACAGAATGCTTATGTCTTGGAATTAGGCTAGCACGCCTAGATGTTAATGGCTAGAGCACCTATTTTGTATATTATTAATATAAAAATACATTGTTGCACACAGATCGATCACGATAAAAGAGAAGGGGGACTAGATTCCACCAAATAGGGAAAGGGAGGTCCTAAAGTTAGGAACAAGGCTAAGATAGAGAGCTTAAAGACAAAAATAAATATTATATTAATATTTCTTAAAAACATAAAGTACGGATAATTAATGTGTCCTAAGTCCTAAAGTAGGGGACAAGTGTATCAGAGTAGCTTCCAACATGAAAAGTGTCAAGTTGGACACATGCATACTAATTGCTGAGACTTAGTTCCTTTGGGGGGGAATCGACCATGGTGAAGGGGGAATCGACCATTGTGAAGGGGGAATCGACCATTGGGAAAAGGAGAATCTTACCATTTTTTCCTTTGACCAGAGAACCAGTATCCAAGATACATTCTGCCAGCCCTTGAGCTACCTCGTATCTTCCTACCACCATACCCAGACTAGATTGATATCCATTCCTATTGGTGTACCTATCATCTTGGGAGGGGGATTTAAGAGGCAGGTTTTTAGGCCTGTGAGCAATTCTTTGAGTGAGAGAATTGCTGAGGATCGATTTTCTGAAGGTGATAAACTGTGGCTACAATGCTTTGAGACTTCTATTCCGGCCAGTTGCTGAAGCCTTGGAAGGGAAGTGGGGCAGCCAAAGGACTGTTGATTACAGAAGGGGCGCACTTCCTTGGGTGGGATAGGCATGTGGGTAAGGAGAGGTTGTAGGCTGCGGTTGAGTGAACACATGAGAGGGAGTCTTTCCGGTTGACCATGAACCTTTAGCCGAGTTAGGAATCCCTTTCCTGGGTGGAGTCTAGTCCTAGCTCGGGGTTGACTCACTGTTGAGAGTGACGAACAATGTAGTCTAAGGATGGGAGGTTCGTGGACAGTCTGCACGCAGTTGGTGACGTTATTACCAAGACAAGTACCGATTATGTGTTTAATTCCATGCCGCATTGTCATTTATGTGTTATTTTATGGGTTTTATTGCTGGTGTGAGCATAATTGTCTGTATGTTTAAGGATATACCCTATATACGATGCATGTTTGTGTTCATTGTTAAATCAGTCTAAAAATCATATACGTGAAGCTTCTGCTAGAGCATTGTATGTATATGTTTAATTGCATGCAGTTCAATATGTATGTATGCATGTGTGTGTATATACGTATTTAGAGAGATGAAAAAAAAAAAAAGTTATGTGACATACCTCAGTTGAATAATGGGTGTTACATTATGTTGTCAGAACTAAGCTAAGTGTCTGAGTAAGTGACATTCCCTGGTCAGTGGGTGGACGGAGTGTGTTACAATTCCCATGATCAACTCTTTAAAAGTTTGATCAACATATATATGATGACTAATTATCCCTTTCACGATATTCTATGAATAATAATAAAGGAATCACAAATAGAGATTAAGTCTATAGTAACGATCCCCCGATCATTTGAAAATAATGGTTTGAAGGAAGTGCCTGTCTATAGATATTCAAATCCAGAACAAATAAAATAATCAGTGATGGGTTAAAATGATGAAACAATTTGCAAGGGATTTGATGTCTTTAAAATAATAATAATAATAACAATAATAGAAGTTATTATTAATTCAAATGAAGAGGTACAATGTTTCATTCCAAAAGGACACATTGTTTCAAATTCACACCAGTTGGAAGACGATATAAACAAGAAAGAATAGTGAGAAGAATGTATCTTGGTGGATTAAATATAGATGTATATATAATGGATTGAATGGAATTTCATTCTATCATGTTGGTGCATGTTTACAAGTTGAGTCATGTTATGAGGATTGGATTCCTCACATCTCAATTGGATATGAGATCAACAAGTTGGGTCTTGTTATGAGGGTTGGATTCCTCATTTCTCAGTTGGATCTGATAACTACAAGTCGGGTCTTGTATCAGAGAGTTGGATATCTCATATTCAGTTGAAGTCAAAGATATTAAAGGATTGATTTTATATGTATTTATACAAGTTAAATTAATAAAATAAAGATATTATATCTACTTCATACTATTTTTGTTTTATATGTTTATGAATAATTAATTGAACTGCATATCTTATGTAATTAATTAAATTAATCCATGAAAGTGTGAAAAGTTGCCAAATTTTCCAGACATTAATTCACCCCCCCCCCCTCTTAGTTTCAAGTGTACATTTCAACACCTTTGGCTTCTGGTGCTACTGGAAAACTCTTCAAATAGACTTGTGAGTTCTGCCACTTTAGTTCACAGGCTCCCAGTAGAGTAGTTCTTGCATAGACTATCAAACTCACGACAAAAAGACTCAAGGCTCAGACAGGAGGGAGCTCATCGTCTTCCAGTGCTACTAGAAAACTCTTCAAATGGACTTGTGAGTTATGCCACTTTAGTTCATAGGATCCAAATGAAGTAGTTCCTGCGCAGACTATCAAACTCACGATAGAAAGACTCAGATCTCAAACAGGAGGGAGCTCAAAAGACAAATACTAACCAAGACTCTAAGACTCGATCCCCCAAATGAGTTCCCCCGAGCGTTATTTATAGACTTTAGACCGACGAAACATGCAAGAATCATCTTGAATGGACGAAAAACTCTTTTAGTATAGACCACCAATATTTTTCGTAAATTATTTACTTTCCAATAGATTCCTTAGAATGTGGGTCAAACCGCACTAAACGTCAGAAAAGTGTTCTGAGTTCTAAGGATTTGCATGAAAATCAAATCATACAGAGAAGCTATTAGTCATGATCACAATACATCCCCATATTATATTGATGGGAATAGGACCCACCAATTTCCCAAGATTTTGAGTAAAGTTTACGTACTATGATTTTTCGTCCTTGGAATGATTGTGCAGAGATTCTCATTTTTACAAGACATTGGAGATGGTGATTTGCATACATTGACAAGATCATGTCATTGGTAATTCTGTAAAATTCAAAGGGATCACGGATTTCTCTTAGTGGAATATCTTTGGTTATGCATTCTATATTTAATTATGTTGGGTCCATTGTGCTTTTGTTGATGTTGAAGTCTCTCCACCAATATGATATCCAAACATGATATAATCCCCGCATACTAGTATATACACTTATGAATGTCAATAATGTGAAATATGTCTTATTCCTATTCTCTTTCTTGAGAAAATTCCACCATGCCTTTTTGTACTCACTGTAATTCATGTTTGTTCCAAAGAACTTCTGTGTGGGATCTTGATATGGCCATCCTATGGCATTTGTCTTATTCTATTGCGTTACGATAATGTTTTTCTAACAATTGGTATCAGAGCGAAAGGTAACTCGCAGAAAAAGAGGATTCCTCGTTCAAGTGGGAGAAATGGGAGAATATGGAAAGTTTAGGGTCGAGAAATTTAACGACCAAAAATACCAGTTATGAAATATGTAGATGGAATATTATTTATATCAAAAGGATCTATTCCTACCATTGGGTGGAATAGAAAAGAATTCAATGAATATGAAGGATGAAGAATGGGAGGTTCATGACAGAAAGGCACTAGGAACAATACAGATGATCCTGGCAACATCGATGGCTTTCAATATTTCAAAATAAAATACAATGAAGGAGTTGATAGATGCATTGGATAAATTGTATGAAAAACCCTCGACATCCAATAAGGTATTTCTGATGAAGAGATTATTTAATATGAAGATGTCATAAGGTGGGTCTATTGCAGATCATTTAAATGAATTTAATATGGTTACTAATCAACTAAGCTCTATAAAAGTGGAATTTGATGATGAGGTCAGGGCTCTTCTAATCTTGTTCTCAATTCCAGAAAGTTGGAATGGCTTGGTCATGGTTGTATGTAACTATATCTCTGGTTTAAACACTTTAAAATTTGATGATGTTGTTGGTGTTATCCTTAGCGAGGAAATGCGACAGAAAATCACAAGTGAGACGTCAGGTAATGAATTAATAATGGAGAACAGGGGAAGACAAAAGGATAGAGGAAAGGGCTCAAGGAACCACGATAATTATAGGAAGGGAAGATCCAAATTCAGACTGGGAAAGATAGAGTTTTGTAATTGTGGGAAGAAAGGACATCTAAAGAAAGACTGTAGATCTCCAAAGAAACAAAGAGATGGATAGCAAAAGAAAAATCATGAAGCAAATGTAACAGGTGACATGTTACAAGATGCTTTGATTATTTCTGTAGATAATATTTCTAAGTCTTGGGTAGTAGATTCAACGAATTCATTTCATTGCATACCCCATAGGAAACATTTTCTAGATTATGTTCAAGGTGATTTTGGACAGGTTCATTTGGGTGATGATGCACCATGAAAAATTGTTGGAATGGGAAAGGTAAAAATAAAGAAAAGGAATAGAAACCAATGGTTGTTGAAATAAGTAATACATGTTCCATATCTAAGAAAAATCTAGTTTCAATAGGGGATTTGGCAAGTGAAGGTTTTATATATGTATTTACATATAAGGCGTGGAAGGTCACCAAAGGATCACTAGTGATAGAAAAAGGAGAGAAGGTAGGTACATTTTATTTATGTACTGGGAATATTGATTCTTGTATCTCTTTAGCTTCTAAGGGAGTGGATATATAACTGTGGCATCATAGGCTTGGACACATGAGCGAGAAGGGGATGCATATACTTTAGAAAAGATTTTTTTTTCCAAATCTTAAACAAATTGATTTGTATTTCTGTGAGCATTGTGTTTATGGAAAACAAAAGAGAGTCATATTTCTCAGAGTCAGAAAAGAAAAGAAGAGTGAAAGGTTAGATCTTGTGCATAAAGATGTATGGGGACCATATTAGGTGTCATCTCTTTGTATCTCTCATTATTATGTTACTTTTAATGATGACACAACTAGAAAAACTTAGGTTTATTGCATTTGACAAAAATATGATGTTTTTGATACTTTTAAAAAATGGAAAGCTTTGGTTGAGAATGAGATAGGAAAAAGGTTGAAGTGTCTCAGATCAAATAATGGAGGTGAATATTGTAATAATGAGTTTGATGATTACGGTTCATACCATGGGATTTGTAGAGAGAAGACAACTCGAGGAAGACCACAAGAAAATGGTGTGTCAGAAAGGATGAATAGGACAATCATGGAGTGTGCAAGGAGTATGAGATTGCATGTTGAGTTTCCCTTATAGTTTTGGGAAGATGTTGTAGATAATGTTGTTTAGTTAATAAATATAGGACCTTCAATCTCTTTGGATGGTGGAATTCTAGAGGAGGAATGGATAGGTAAAAAGGTAAACTATTCTTTTTTGAAGACTTTCGGCTGTGAATAATTTGTCCATATTGATAATAAAAAAATAGAACAAAACTTGAGGAAAAATACAAGAAGTGTACCTTTATTGGATACAGTGTTAATGATTTTGGTTATCTCTTATGGGATTATGAAAATCACAAATTCATTAGGAGTAGAGATTTCATATTCAATGAGAAGGTCAGGCACACAGATTAGTTGCACAGAAAGATACAAGAAAAATAAAAAACATAATACACAGTGTTTGATGAGATCATTGAAAAAGAAATTCCAAAGGTACCAACAAATCAAAATGTACAACAATAAGAGAAGAAGGTACCTCAAACTCCAGCAAGTGTTGTTAGAATATCTATCAGGTTAAGTAGACCCCCTGAACGATACTCTCATTCATTGTATTTTTTATTGTTCATTGATTCTAGTGAACCAGAATGTTATGAAGAGGCAATGCAGGTATACACTAAAAATAAGTGGGAGAAAGGCATGAAAGAGGAAATGGATTCATCAGTAAATAACCATACTTGGGACTTGTTTCAGTTTCCTATAGGAAAAAGATCATTTCATAATAAATGGTATTATAGGTTGAAGGAAGAAGATGAAAAAAAAAGTGGCACAAGGCTAGACTTGTTGTAAAGGGGTTTGCACAAAAGAAAAGTATAGATTTTGAAGAAATATTTTCTCTTGTTGTTAAGATGACTTCAATTAGGACTATTTAAGTCTTGTGGCAGTAGAAGATTTTCATCTTGAACAATTAGATGTAAAAACAACTTTTCTACATGGGGATTTGGAGGAAGAGATTTATATGCAGCAACGACAAGGGTATGAGGTCAAAGGGAAAGAAAATTTGGTATGCAGGTTGAAGAAGAGATTGTATGGCATAAATCAATCTCCAAGGCAATGGTATTTGAAGTTTGATAGGTTTATGATAGAACAAGGTTATAGTGGATGTCATTGTGATCACTATCTTTATTTTAAAAGGCTAGAAAATGGAAGTTGTATTATATTTCTATTGTATGTAGATGACATGCTTGTTGCATGGTCTAATATGTAGGATATAAATGTTCTCAAGAATAAATTAGCTAATTCATTTGTGATGAAGGATTTGGGTGCTGCAAAGAAAATCCTTGGTATGAGAATAACAAGAGACATGAAAAATCACAATTTGACATTGTCTGAGGGTGAGTACATAAAGAAGGTGTTGGAGAGGTTTAGAATGCATAGTGAAAAAATAGTTGGTACACCTTTGGCCATACATTTAAAATTAACTAATGAAATATGTCCCAAGACATGAGAGGAGATAGAATACATGTCCAGATTCCCTTATTTACCAGCAGTTGGTAGCTTGATGTATGCGATGTTTTGCACAAGACCATATATTGCACATGCAATGGGAGTTGTGAGCAGGTGTATGAACAATCCTGGTAAAGTACATTGGGAGGCAGTAAAGTGGATTCTCAAGTAATTGAGAGGTAATTCTACCCATGCATTGTTTTTTGAGCTTCAGACACTATTCTATTTAGATATGTTGATTCAGAAATGGCTGGTGATAAAGATAGAAAGAGGAGCACCCCAGGGTATGTTTTTATTGTAGGTGGAATAATAGTAAGTTGGATTTAGAAGCTACAAAAGGTTGTTTCACTTTCAACAACAGAAGAATAGTGTGTTATTGCTAAAGAGGCTAGTAAAGAAATGATTTGGTTACAGAGGTTTATGGAGGAATTGGGAAATAACCAAGAGAATAGAAGGTTGTACTTTGACAACGAGAGTGTTATTCATATTGCAAAGAAATCAACCTTCCATTTGAAGACTAAGCATATACAACTCAAGTACCATTTCATATGATCCATCTTAGAAGATGGACATTTGAAGTTGGAAAAGATACACACTAGCTAGAATCTTGTAGACATGCTAACAAAGGGAGTAACCACAAAGAAACTGAGTTCCTACTCAGTTTCAGTTGGTCTTCAAGCATGAAGGTGAAGATGAGAAATTTTCTAGGTCCAAGGTGGATCATAGTCCAACAAGTACAACAGTGTTGGATTTGTTTTGATCAGTCTCCAAGTGGGAGATTGTTGGTTGTGGAGCTTGATTATATTCTTGATTCAAAGGTATTTGTTTTCAACCATGTTTATACTCCATGAAGAATGTACACCCCTCCATGTGGGGGAGTTGCAGGGGGGGATTTCCCCCTTTGCGGGGTCTGGGGGTAAGAAGGCCCCCGGTGAGGGTTCAAGGGTGAATCCCCCGAAGGAAAAATTGCCTTGTAAATGTGTATTGTAATTTCATAGTAAATATGGACCGTTCATTATAAGGTCGCAGATCTGATGGTAGAAGTTGTGTTAGGGTTTTTTTTCCCTAGAAGGTAACCTTCTTTTATGAGGGAATTGTATTGTAGTTGTGAATCATTATGAATATTGTATTATGAGAGAGGAGACTGTGAGAAAAAGAAGAGGAGGTTACAACGGATGTGTTGTAGGTTGTATCCCTTCATTTTTTTGAATAATAAATAGGAAGGACCTGGAAATTTCTCTGGTGGAAATAGCCCACACTAGGTGAACCATGTATATCTGTGTCTCTATTGTATTGTGTATCTTTTGTGTTTTATTTCTGCATTTATCTTATTTTATTGCTCCACAATCTTGTTTTTCTAACACTTTCTTGATCTTGCCAATTATACATTTTCTTGGGAGTGATTATTAGAGTCCTAAAGTGATATCTCTCTAGTAATCACATTCTTTTCACAAATTAAATGTGTCTTTCAAAATCTAATGAAGGAAGGTACACTAGGGCCTAGAAGTGCCTACTCTCTAGCAAAACCTCCCTTAAAAAGGGAAAATGCTTGAGGCCTTGAAGTGCCAACACCCATTACATTTAATTCTTCCCTTAGCTAATCATTATCATTATTTTATTTCCCAAGTGATATTGTTACTATTATTGACTCCATAAGCCCCTAAAAGGCACTGATTTCTACACTCTTGTGGATGAATGAGACCAAAAAAAAATTCAACACGCCTTCTTGAAACTTTCACTAACACTAATAGCCATATTAATGTTGTTATTATTGTTGTTAAAACCCTTATTTATCAGCTTTAATAATCATACTAACCTCTAAAACTAACCCATAAATTTGCATTTGCCTAAGTGTCATCATCCCAAAGCATTAGTTGTCTTTTTGCTAGAGTTCTAGGTGCAAATTTATGAAGTTGTTTAAGGATATTGTTTTCTTTATAACTACTATTATAGACATCATTACATCCCCTTAACATCCCTCAAACTATCTATAAAACCACCCAAAACTTGTACTAGAAAAATTACTATCATTGCATGCTAAAGTGTTTGTTTAAATTGCCTAATTTAAGTACTTTCCGAAGTGGTTTTGATGTTGTCATAATTATCATTTTATTGTTGTTGCAAGTGTTTTGAAAGCCTATTGAAGTCATTTATTGACTTGTTCTAAATATTGAAATTGTGAGTGACAAAGTATTATCAAATTATAAAGTCTTTATATCATTTTTGTCATCGTACCTTGCAATTTCTAGATATATTATTGTTGCTATACATTTGATCTTTTAAGTGTTTAAGTAGCATATTTCTATAATGAAATCACTAATTTGAAACATCAAAATCATTGATTGTTGCTAACGTTTGTTGTTTCATTGGTAAGGGAAGGTACCATTCATTTACTTTTCTTTCCCCCCTCCCCCTTAAATTTACCAAGTGATTTCTTTCCTCGAGTGACCTAGAGAGAGGGGTGGGTTTTACCTGGTATTTTTAGCCTTCATCAACCAACTAGGTCTTGGGACATCTCCCTTGGAGTGAGTTTCCTCTCCTCCTAAATAGAAATAAGTATCCTATTGGGGTGAAAGTGATATGACTACCTCCATGTTACATCAATCTAGGCCTACTTTCCTTTAGGCTTTGGGAAAGTATATATTGTGTGATAATTTTTTTGGTGCCATTGTTGGGGAACATTGAGTCAATTTTCCTCGAACAACATTTTTCGGTAAGCCTTTATCCAAATCCTGCTTTTTTCAAAAGCTTACCTTGCGACTCCACTGAGGGTGATCCCCTCATTCCTTTGATAAACTCAAGATTGTTTAGAGACTCCATTGACGACGACCCGTAGTGGACATCAATACATACCTTATTATCATGTGGTTCCTATTATTCTCATGGCCCCTCCTAAATGGTATCCCAAAGAACTCTTCGACCCTTTGGATTTGGAAAATATCAAAGGGGGCTTACATGATCTCCCTAAGGATGTTGATTCACGGATAGCCAAGTTTTCTAGAGAGGTTGGGGCTTCCGACAACACACATTGGACCAAAGTTTGTGAAAGCTACAACTTCCACTAGTCTGGGAAAGAAAATCCTCACACATTCATGAAACTTTTCCTGGCCTCACTTACTAGAAATTCTAGGAAATGGAGCACTAGCCTCCCAAGTAAGAGCCTCACAAACTGTGAAAATTTAGAAAAAGTTTTATTACAATGGTGGGGTTTGATGGAAGATATGACTTCCCTTTACTCGTAGTATCTCAAAATTTTCAAACAAAATGATGAAAATGTTAGGGAATTTAATGATAGGTTTAATTCCTTTCTTGGTCGAATTGATTTTGATTTTCAAACAAAGAGCGCTATTCTTGGACAATACCTCAATTATTTTGAATGAAACTTCCAATCCCTACTCAGGAACCGATTCACAACAAACCTCATGGAGGCACAAGACGGTGCTTGTTGTATTGAAGAAAATCTCAAATGGTGTGATCCCATTTCCCAGGTCAATCTTCTTTAGGACCAAGATGATATATTATGGTTCAATAAGGAAAACATGAAGGAACAAGAACATGATTTCCCAAAGATACTATAGATAGACGATGATATTTAGTTAGTCATTCCCCCTAAAAGAACCGGTACTTGGAAGAATGGGTTCTCAAACATGAAATATGCCTTGATTTTTTCAAAAAAACATGAACCCTATGAGGATCTAGATTCCCTTGAAAAAATATATGAGGATTGGGAGGATGAGAAAGAAGACATTGAACGTTCACCTTCATAAATCACTGAGGAAAATGATTTGAAAGAAGACTCCTCAGTCATTTTTCATTGTGGAAGCATTGGAACAAGATATGGTGATCCCACACCTTTTTATGTTACCCTCCAAATAAATGACTTCCTTCTCCATAACTATGTTTTTCATCCAAATGCTTCCAGAAACATCATGACTCAAAGGGTCATGCACCATATAGGACTTAGTATATAACGACCCTATAATGGTACATGATATGGCCTTACATGTGGTCTTATAAAAGACTTGGTTGTTTCCTTCCATACTTTCCCTGATGTCTCTTTTAAAATATATGTAATAGTAATAGACACATTAAGTAGTTGGGGAATCCTACTCTGCAAGGATCTGATAGAAAAACTAGGTGGAATCTTCCAAGACCAAGGATCTAAAGCCATTATTCCCCATCTCGAGGGAGTATTTGTCATCCTTTATAAGGAACCTATCTCTGGATGTCTCATTGAAGCCTCGAAAGAACCCACTGATCAACTCCTCTATGTAAACAATGGGATAGAAAGTTGGTTTGTTCAAGGACGAGATTCCAAAGATGAACCTTGCAAAACATTTGAAGGAATATGGACGTTAGAGTTTGATAGTGCTGACTCTAGTTTTGGCTCATGGGTAGGAATTGTCCTAATTTCCCCTTCTAAAGAAACCTTCTACTACTCTTATAGGCTTGAATATCATTACACAAACAATCTTTCTTAGTATGAGGATTTAATCATAGGTCTTAATTTGGATATTGATAGGGGAATAGGGCAGTTAACGGTCATTAGTGATTCAGACCTAGTAGTTTCACAAGTACTACTAAACTTTTCCACGAAGAATGAGAGGCTCAAAAGGTATACTTTGCAAGGTGCATTGCAAAATGTTTTACGTAGGATCAATTGAAGGAGTCCCTAGAGAGGAAAATTACGTAGCAGATGCGCTATATGTATCATCATCCACCTTGTAACCTTGTCAAGGACCCCTCCAAAATTTGTGAAAAATGGAGGTTCTATTTAGACCATCAATTCCTGACAATTTAGAGCATTGACGGGATTTTTAGGACGATAATCAAATCCTTAGATTCATAGAGAATACTAGGTATTTAACCTATTCGCAAGTAAATTTCTTGGCTGAGTCTGTGGATCTTGAGGTAGTGAATTTTCAAAATAATACTATACCAAAATGGTGCATTCCTTTAGAACAACTCTTTGATAGACATGATATTTACAAAGGAAAAACCCCCAAACAACAAATAGATAAGGTGTTGGAATTCAATATTAGGACTGAGATTGACCCAAGAATGGTAAATATAGGGGAGGGCACCACTGAGAAGGAGAGAAATGAAATACTTGACCTCATTAGAGAATTTTAGGATTCCTTTTCTTGGACTTATAATGACGTGAAGGCTTACAAGAGTGATTTCATCCAACATGATATTCCCTTAACAGAAGGAGATAAACATTTTCGACAAAAAGTAAGGCATATTAACCGTAAGTTGGAAAATCAGATACAAAGGGAGCTCCAAAAGATGGTAGAAGTTGGTATCATAGTCCCCATTAGGTATTCATCATGGATGTCTAATTTGGTAGTTTTCTTAATGAAGAGTGGTGACATTTGCCTATGCATTGATTTTCGAAACCTTAACCAACTATCATTGAAGGACAATTACCCCCTCCCAAACATGGAACATTTACTACAAAGGGTCACCGGGGAGGGCATGAATTCTATGCTAGATGGATTTTCTAGATATAATCAAGTGTTACTCAAAATGAAATTCACTACACCATGGGGAACATTCATGTACTTAAGAATGTCGTTTGACCTTATGAATGCAGGCTCAAATTTTCAAAGAGAAATGGACTTTGATTTTAGGGAAATAATCCAAAAGATTATATAAATTTACCAAGATGATATCACATTCATGTCAAAAGAGAGGAATGATCATATCTCACACCTCATAATTGTCTTTGAAAGGTGTAGGAAATATGATATTTCCATGAACCCTAAAAATTCTGTTTTTGGGATAGATGAAGGAAAGTTACTAGGGAACATAGTATCAAAAGGGGGAATTACTGTTGATCCAAAAAGAATCCAATCTATCAAGAATGTACGCCCCCCCCCCGATAATAAAAAAGGCATTCAATCATTATTTGGAAAAATAAACTTTATTCGAAGATTTACTCCAAATTTTGATGAGAGAGTAAAACCCATGAGTGTCTTGCTTAAGAAAGATGTGGTGTTCAAATGGGATGAAGAGAGTCTACGATTCTTTGAAGATATAAATAACGCCATTTCCCAAGCCCCAATTTTGGTTAGCCCTGATTATTCATGTGATTTCATGATATTCTCCTTTTCTTATCAAGATACCATTGCAAGTGTCTTGTTGATAAAATATGTTGATGATCATGAGCACCCTATTGTGGTAATGAGAAAAGTACTTAGGGATTTATAATTGACTTATTCAATTATTGAAAAATAGGCTTACACCCTAGTTAAATCCATCGAGCACCTTAGAGGTTATGTTGGTTATAAGAATATTAATGCCTATGTCCCATACCTGACGGTAAAAGATGTTTTGTCACAATAGGATTGCATGGGCACTAGGGGTAAGCGGGTTTCCAAAATCCAAGAATATGACTTAGAGATAAGACCCAAAAATATCATAAAGGGACAAGGGCTAGCTCAGATGTTGAATGAAAGTGATGAAGAAGCCATACAAATGGGAGAAAACGAGCAAGTGAATATGGTGGTAAGTGAAATAGAACATGATGAATGATATTCTGACATAATATAATACCTTAAGAACTTGTCTTTCCTAGACCACTTGATAGACTATAAAATAAGGGCTCTAAGACTCAAAGCTATGAAGTATTGTTTAACTGAACATGGTCTAGGTTGGAAAAACCTGGATGGATTTCTCCTTAGATGTGTGAACAAAGACGAGGCTAAAAATTTGTTGAAGGAGCTACACTTGGGGTATTGTGGGCGACACTTCGCTTCCCGTACTACTGATCAAAATATTTTGAGAGTTGGATATTACTGGATGACATTGTTCATTGATACTCATTGATATGTCTGCTCATGACAACCTTGTCAATACTTTACAGGAAAACAGAAACTCCCTTCATAACCTCTAAAGCATGTGATTGTAGAAACCCATTTTCAACAGTGGCATTTGGATTCTATTGGTGAATTTAAGGATAATTCAATTAATGGTTACCAATGGATTTTGAACACCACAGATTATTTCACCAGATGGGTATAAGTTTCTCCTACAAAGAAGGCTATTGAAGATGTGGTCATGAAATTCTTGGAAGAAATAATCATAACAAGATTTGGAGCACCCGCCAAAATCACCATTGACAATGACAAATCCTTTAGCTCCCTTTTTTTAGCATATTTTTGTTTCAAATATGGCATCACTCTATCCCAGTCGTCAAACTACTATCCCCAGGGGAATGGTTTGGAAGATTCAAGAAACAATAATTTCATGACTATCATCAATAAGGTTGTGGGAGAGAATAAGAAGTCCTGGGATAGCAAGATCAAATATGCCCTATGGGAAGATCATATCACAACAAAGACTTCAACAGAAAAAACCATGTTTGAACTAGTATATGGGTTGGAGGCTAAATTGTCTGTGAATCTCCAAATTCCCATCCTCCACTTCGCCCAACAATACACAACAAAGGAAGAAGCACTCCAAGGATGAATTGACTAGTTGGTGGAATTGGATGAATCTAGGAGGATTTCTTTGAACCAGATGGTAAGAAGTCAAGAGAAGCTTAAGAAAAATTTTGATCACAAAGAAAAGGAGAGGGATTTCAAAGAAGGGGATCTAGTGTTATTATGGTACAAAAGGAGAAAGAAACTTGGTATGCACAAGAAGTTAGATGGATTATGGATAGGTCCTTACAATATTGTGAGTCAAGCAGGAACAAACTCTTTTAATTTAACAATGCTCGAGGGAGAGGCTTTGAAACTACCTTTAAATGCTATCCACATCAAGCATTACTTCCCACCAACAACATGACAGGTAAGTACAGGTAGTTTAGAATATGTAAGCATTTTTCATCCATTGTACATACCATTGCATATCATGTTAGCATAATTTTAGTTGCAATTTTCATATTGTCTTGTTTCATTATGTATATATGTATGCTCATAATCATATGTTAGACTAGAGATGCTTTTATTTTTTTATTTTATCATATATGGACAAGGGGTGATATCACCACCCTAGGGATTACTAATATTGTTTGTTGATATTTAGTAGTTGGCATAGATCATACCATATATGTTGATGTTCTCATGCACTCTATGGTGAGCACAAGTCCCCAAGTTGGAGCCAGATGTTATCCCTTAGCCTAGGGAGTACTGAGAGCCATACGACTTGAGCATGACCCTGATGAGAGAGTAAAACCCGTGATTTTCTTTCTTAAGAAAGATGTGGTGTTCAAATGGGATGAAGAGAGTCTACGATCCTTTGAAGATATAAATAACGCCATTTCCCAAGCCCCGATTTTGGTTAGCCCTGATTATTCATGTGATTTCATGATATTCTCCTTTTCTTATCAAGATACCATTGCAAGTGTCTTGTTGAAAAAATATGTTAATTATCATGAGCACCCTATTGTGGTCATGAGAAAAGTACTTAGGGATTTATAATTGAATTATTCAATTATTGAAAAATAGGCTTACACCCTAGTTAAATCCATCGAGCACTTTAGAGGTTATGTTGGTTATAACAATATTAATGCCTATGTCCCATACCCGACGGTAAAAGATGTTTTGTCACAATAGGATTGCATGGGCACTAGGGGTAAGTGGGTTTCCAAAATCCAAGAACATGACTTAGAGATAAGACCCAAAAATATCATAAAGGGACAAGGGCTATCTTAGATGTTGAATGAAAGCAATGAAGAAGCCATACAAATGGGAGAAAATGAGCAAGTGAATATGGTGGTAAGTGAACTAGAACATGATGAATGATATTCTAACATAATATAATACCTTAAGAACTTGTCTTTTCTAGATCACTTGATAGACTATAAAAGAAGGGCTCTAAGACTCAAAGCTATGAAGTATTGTTTAACTGAACATGGTCTAGGTTGGAAAAACCTGGATGGATTTCTCTTTAGATGTGCGAACAAAGACGAGGCTAAAAATTTGTTGAAGGAGCTACACTTTGGGTATTGTGGGGGACACTTCGCTTCCTGTACTACTGATCAAAATATTTTGAGAGTTGGATATTACTGGACGACATTTTTCACTGATACTCATCAATATGTCTTCTCATGCCAACCTTGTCAATACTTTACGGGAAAAAAGAAACTCCCTTCACAACCTCTAAAGCATGTGATTGTAGAAACCCCTTTTCAATAGTGGGGTTTGGATTCTATTGGTGAATTTAAGGATAATTCAATTAATGGTTACCGATGGATTTTGAACACCATAGATTATTTCACCAGATGGGTAGAAGTTTATCCTACAAAGAAGGCTACTGAAGATGTGGTCATGAACTTCTTGGAAGAAATAATCATAACAAGATTTGGAGCACCCGCCAAAATCACCATTGACAATGCCAAATCCTTTAGCTCCCTTTTTTTAGCATATTTTTGTTTCAAATATGGCATCACTCTATCCCACTCGTCAAACTACTATCACCAGGCGAATGGTTTAGAAGATTCAAGAAACGAGAATCTCATGACTATCATCAATAAGGTTGTGGGAGAGAATAAGAAGTCCTGGGATAGCAAGATCAAATATGCCCTATGGGAAGATCGTATCACAACAAAGACTTCAACAGGAAAAACCATGTTTGAACTAGTATATGGGTTGGAGGCTAAATTTTCTGTGAATCTCCAAATTCTCATCCTCCGCTTCACCCAACAATACACAACAGAGGAAGAAGCACTCCAAGGATGAATTGACTAGTTGGTGGAATTGGATGAATCTAGGAGGATTTATTTGAACCAGATGGTAAGAAGTCAAGAGAAGGTTAAGAAAACTTTTGATCACAAAGAAAAGGAGAGGGATTTCAAAGAAGGGGATCTAGTGGTATTATGGTACAAAGGGAGAAAGAAACCTGGTATGCACAAGAAGTTAGAGGGATTATGGATAGGTCCTTACAAGATTGTGAGTCAAGCAAGAACAAACTCTTTTAATTTAACAATGCTCGAGGGAGAGGCTTTGAAACTACCTTTGAATGTTATCCACATCAAGCATTACTTCCCACCGACAACACGACAGGTAAGTATAGGTAATTTAGAATATGTAAGCATTTTTCATCCATTGTACATACCATTGCATATCATGTTAGCATAATTTTAGTTGCAATTTTCATATTGTCTTGTTTCATTATGTATATATGTATGCTCATAATCATATGTTAGACTAGGGATGCTTTTATTTTTTTATTTTATCATATATGGATGAGGGGTGATATCACCACCCTAGGGATTACTAATATTGTTTGTTGATATTTAGTAGGCACAAATCATACCATAGATGTTGAGGTTCTCATGCACTCTATGGTGATCACAAGTCCCCGAGTTGGAGCCAGATGTTATCCCTTAGCCTAGGGAGTACTGAGAGCCATACGACTTGAGCATGGCCCTGAAGGGCCCCTCCTTTCTTCAATGCAACAATATCCATCACATCATCCTAGTCTTGAAGTAGTACTTAGTCTTGCTCCATGCAGTAATGAGTCCAAGTATCATGGTATCTATCACTCTAATTTTTGAAGCACTTGAACATGTTGTATCAAATCCTTCTTCATTTCATGACTTTTTCTTGGAAATTATGCTATTTTCCTCGTTTAAACTTGGAAGGATCACACGGTGTCCTAGTAAGTTGGTTTCCCTTTAATATGGGTTGCTACTATGTGGATATGTGAAACGTCATCGTCCATTCTCTCCATACTTACCACTTTCCATCTTTACTCCTTCCATCTCCTCTATCCTTGTTTGGGAATTGGGATTGGATACACTAGGAAGGTTTGTACCTTACCTCGTGGGAAGAAGGGGCTAAAGGCCCAGAGGGTAAAATTAGCTGACAAGGGTTAAAATCCAATTTTGAAACATTCGAGATGTTTCACCCAGGGATCCCCGAGAAAGCAGTGAAAAGCTTCTCAATAAGAAAATGGGACCCACAAGATAACATAAAAACTCAAGGTAATAGTTGATGGATAGGATCTCCCATCATGAGCCAACCTATTATGACCATGGGCATGTAGTGGTATGACACTACCACCTATCTGGTCACCAAACCAGGGTAGTGGCTCTTGGTGGCATAACCAAGAGAAATGGGGTCTCATCATGAGACAAACTTCTCATTTCTGTGAAATTTTTTTGGATAACGTTGTCACCTTTAGTCATCAAGCCAGGACAGTGGCACTCAACTATTTCCTTGTAGCACAAGAGAAAAATATCAAAATAAAATAAAGCTAAGAGCAAAAGCAAATAAATGGGCTAGGAAACAATTGCATCCATGATAAGGTGCAACTCGCCCTCCACAAAGGCACCCACGGGTAAGACTCTAAATTTCCCTATTATCGCATGCACCCCATGCCCAAATATTTACCACATGCCACCTCATACACTTACATGAATTGGACTAGACTCCACCTGAGAAAAACCCCAAAATTAAGAGAGGTTAGCCTAATAGGACACCCTGAGACTTTCTCCAAACCTAACTTGTCGAATTGCATAACGACTTTGAACATTCGTTTGGGGTTAAGGGGGGTTTGATGCACATGTTTGGGTAATTTAATTATCGGATATAATTTACATGCTATGATACTTGTGACTTATGAACCCCTAGAGGACGTACTTGTTGTTTTTGCAAGACCTTTCCCACTGGACAGGTACACATTATAGAATGATTAGCTCGAACCTTCGTGAGGGCTCAAAGCCCACAAATGGATGTCAGAACCCCAACCAGGGGGGTAAGAAGAGATTGAAGGATTACATAGTGAAGGAAGAGGACATTTCCTTTGAATGCACCTTGTTAGAACTAAATAATAAGAGGCCACCCTTCCCCACCTGGACATTGGATTTGAATACCTTGGGCGTCACCCTAGTAGCCCCATGACATCACCTAAAGCTAGGGTTTGACATTGAGAGATGTTGGGCTATAGTTTTGGCACGTGTGGCATGGAGGAGGGCCTTTGGAGGCCGAACGTTTTTTTAGAGGACCTCAACGTCTAATGGAGGAGGCCTAAAATCACCTTAGGAAGGATGATGCCACCCTCTTTAGGGTTTTAATGTTGAAAATTGATTTAATTTTGAATTTTAAGAGAAAATTGACATGTAGGATCTATTTTATGAAAAGACACAATTGTTGGATTAATTAGCCAAGATTTCCCATATAAATATGGTTAGCTAAGTTCATTTTTACATCATAACTCATCAGACACAAGTGGTGGTCTGAAATTTTTGCCCTCTTTAAGGGTTATTGGCTGAAATAACTAGTGCGCACCTCTTGGGAGAGATTTATGGTGGTGTATTTTGGCATTTTTCATGGTGGAATGGTCTTCAACTAGGGTTTGACTTGATTATTCTTGGTGAAGTAAGTGGAAAATCTACATTTTTATTCATGTTATGAATGTTTGTGGCAAAATTTACTTGTTTCATGTCTAAGATTATGAAAATGCTTGTTTAAACCCTAGGGGAGAAACAACAAATCCTTCTTTCTCTCTATAACTATTCTACTAGCTTGATCTTGCCAATTATATATTTCTTCGGAGTGATTATTAGAGTCCTAAAGTGCTAGCTCTCTAGTAATCTCATTCTTGTCATTAATTAAATTTGTCTTTCAAAAGCTAAGGAAGGAAGGTAAGCTAGGGCCTAAAAGTGCCTACTCTCTAGCAAAACCTCCCTTAAAAAGAGAAAATGTTTGAGGCCTTGAAGTGCCAACACCTCTTGCATTTACTTCTTCCCTTAGCTAAGCATTATCATTATTTTATTTCCCAATTGATATTTTTACTATTATTGACTCCATAAGCCCCTAAAAGGCACCAATTTCTACACTCTTGTGGATGAATGACACGAAACAAACTTTCAACACATCTTCTTGAAACTTTCACTAACACTGACAACCATATTACCTTTGCTATAATTGTTGTTACAACTCTTATTTAGTTGTCTTAATCAGAATACTAACCTCTAAAACTAACCCATAAATTTGCATTTGCCTAAGTGCTATCATCCCAAAGCTTTAGTCTTCCTTTTGCTAGAGTTTAAGTAGCATATTTCTTTTCCCCCTTTAACTTTACCAAGTGATTTCTTTCCTCGAATGACCTAGAGAGAGGGGTGGGTTTTACCTGGTCTTTTTACCCTTCATCAACCAACTACGTCTTGGGACGTCTCCCTTGGAGTGAGTTTCCTCTCCTCCTAAATAGAAAGAGGTATCCTATTGGGGTGAGAGTAATAGGACTACCTATGTTAGGTCAATATAGGCCTACTTGCCTTTAGGCTTTGAGCAAGTATTGGGCAAGTATAGATTGTGCCATAACAGACCATATTTTCTCTCTAAGGCATTGATCTTCTTGTTAGCTTCAACAAAAAAAAAAAAAACTAAAAACACAAATTTTTATTTTTACAATGTAGGGTTTATAAATTGTTTGAGCTTTATTGACATATCCTTCACTTAATGCTAATTGGTTTTCAAAGATTTAATTATTTATGGTCCATCTCTCTACAACGTCCCAACCCTAGTATAATTCAAATTCTTATTGGTACATTATAATAAGATTGTGTTACAGAAGTTGAACAAAAGTTGAGATATATGTGACTGCTACTACAAAG
>JZKD02S1469364.1:605749-619048 GCA_000966675.3 Picea glauca | reverse complement strand
TGTTATTTGTACAGGTTTGGTGCATGGTTGATGCACTTGTTCATGGTACAGGTTGAGGTATAGGTTGGTGCATGGTTGATGCACTTGTTTATGGTACAAGTTGATTACAGGTTGGCTGGTATATGTTGGTGCATGGTTGATGTACTTGTTTATGGTATAGGTTGATTACAGGTTGAGGTACAATTTTATGCATGGTTGATGCATGGTTTAGGTTATTGGTACAGGTTGTTTGGTGCAGGTTGATTGGTACAGGTTTACAACAGTATATATCACAGTGATAGTGTGATAGTTGTTGGCCCTTGACCAAGTTTTGGGAACACTTGGTCATATTTGACCGTTTTTGGGACTTCGACAGCCTGTCGAAGATGGAGCGCTAGACGAAGCAGAGATTGTAGAATCTTGGCCCACTTTTGCATCCCGTTTTGGGTTTTGGGGAATATGTAATGGGAAAGGGATGTCGGCCCATGGGTTTACCCATGCTTAGGCCCATTTTGTATGTATAAATAGAAGATAGACAAATATAAGAAGAGATTAAGAGAGTCGAATAGTATGTCTATGTTTTGTATGCTAAGTGCAAGTAAGATCTGTAAGAGCTTAGTGCCTAGATGAGACTTGCAAAAGCTAAGTGCAAGTTATTGTAAGAAGTTGAAGAAGGCTTTTGTGTTATAACGCAAGGAAGAAGGATATAGCGAGCTACACAGATCTTTTGTCCTGTGCGCAGTAGGGTTTGGTGGCTCTGTGCTGGTAACTGATTGAAGATTATAATAGAGAAGAAAAGTTGGTGGACATAGCCCCAAGGTGGGGGTGAACCACGTAAATCTGTGTGTTATGCTTTGTTCTTTGACTTGATGTGTTTATCTCTGCTTTTGCTAAGTGCTTGATGTATTTAGATAGATCTACTTATGCTTGGTGCTTCTTAGATGCGTATGAATGGTAGATATGATATGTATGAATATTCTTAGTGTTGATCTACTGGATCTGATCTATTTTACTGTTGCTAAGTACTAAGATACCTTAGATCTAAATGAATGTTGTGATGCTCTGTGCTAATTGCGAAGTATAATAAGGGTTGAATATTGATGAATGATCAATGCTAAGTGCTATGTAAGTGATACAATCACAGACCTGTGTCCCAGCTAAGGTTGCAGAAACCTAAGTCTTGCAACCACCCCTGCCTATACCTCAGGTGAGACTTCATCTGCTTCGCATGTGTTGTCGAAAGGGTTGGTAGTTAGGGTTTTGTTGGTATGCTCTCGTAGTGTTGAACCTTGGTTATGCCCCTGTGCCAACAAATGGTTCTGTTGCCGGGACCTGAAGCTGTGATTGCTGGGAACTAAGGGAAAAGAAGATTTGTGTGAAGATTCAATTGGAAACCGTGGAAGCTCAGTGTGTAGATCTATTTCCCTAGTGTGCAGCTTTTTACTCGACCCGTGAAGATTTGTGCCAAGAAAGGAAGGATAGATCTGAAGAAAAGAAGCAATATTTGAACGCTTTGTGCTCTAAGAAAATTAAAAGTGGAATTTTCTGAAGAAAAGAGGTTGGATTTGAAGAAAAGGAATGAGATCTGAATGCTTTGTGCTTTGAGAAAGGTAAAAGTGGGAATTCTTGACTAAAAGAGGTAATATCTGTAAGCTCAGTGCTCTAATAAAGGTAAGAATAGTTAAAAGTTTTTAGATCTGGAAGCTTTGTGCTCTGTAGAAGTAAGATAAGTGGAAATTTTTGTTTCTAGAGCATGGATCTAGGTATGTTTGATAAATTATGTCCTAGCTTAAAAACTAGGGCATTATTAGATGAAAGAAAGTTTGATATGAGTAGATTTGATAAGCATAATGATAGATATGTTATACCTATGCATAGAAAGAATGTTTGGACTAAAAAATGGATGCAGGATCCTAGAAAGATTTTTTTCCAGACTAGTTACCATGATCCTAGTGCGCAGTATAGAAGAAGTTGGGGATCATTTAAAAGAAAGAGAGGAGTAACCCTTTGTTATAGTTGCAGAAGATCTAGACATCTTGCTAAGGACTTCCTTGGCAGAGGATCTAGTTGTCTTTGTTGCAAAGCTATGGACCATGAGGTATTGGATTGCCCTAGAATGATCGCTAGGCTGGAAGAAATGAATCTGAATCAAGAAAATCCTAAGGTGGATCCAGAAGAGGTAGAACCCCAGCAAGAATCAGAGAAGGTATTGCTACAAATGAAAGACACCTTGAATGATCATCGACATGTTAGGCTATCAGATATCTTTAAAGAAAAAGAATTCATTGAAGAAAGAATAGGATACATTGACATTGACTCTGTCCTTGATGACGAAACACAAGTGAACATTATGCCAGAAAGAACTTGGGAAGCTATAGGGAAGTCTGCTATGATCCCTTCATTAGGAGGAATAGGACTATTCAGAGGAAAACCGATGATGTTATGTGGAAATCTCGCCCAGATACCTATGACAGTCAATGGAACTTTGACAAAGGAAGACTTTGAGATTATTAAATTCATTGAAGACCGCGCCCCCTTTACCATGTTACTAGGAAAATCTTGGATTAATAAAGATCAAGCTAGAAAGAAGGAAGAAGAAGAAGTCTTAGAACAGAAGAGACAAGAGTTAAAAGACTTCATGATCTGGAAGATTGCACAGTTGATTGAAGAACAGGAGAACAGATTGAAGTTAACTTACACTAGGAGCCCATATTTCAAAGCTACATAAATGTCAGAAGACATACCGAAGGTTGAAATTTATACCCAAGATAAAGAAGAAGTGATACACTTGAATCCTAGGAAAGAATCTCAGCAGCACAAAGTACCTATGCCCAAGGAAAATAAGAATCAGAATGGGAAAAGAGCCACTGAGATGAAGCTCACGAGGAAAAAGTCTAGGGGCTTCGTTCTAGAGGGTACCTCATAGAAAGAAACTTTGTAGAATTGGAGCTTCGTCGGGATATTAGAACAATGACATAGGGCACTTTGCCAAGGCGAAGCAATATAGCAATTGGAGGCCGATATATCTGTTTGACTGCTGCTCCGAACGGATCAAAAATCATTGATGGCTCACCACCAGACCATTGGAATGCACCATAATAGATAGAACATGAATTAATGAGGCTCATACTCGTTGCAAAGTAAACCGTTACCAAGATTGCCTATTTATCGCATCATGCCATGCAAGAAGAACACTTTTGTCAACTGAGAATTTGAAGCCCTCATACTAGCAAGTGTATATAGTGATCATCATGCCCTTGTTGTTCATTCCTTTGTAGTGTATAAGATCATTGTGACCATGATATTAACCCTGAGCACGTATGTCCAAAGAGCTTAGTGCACTTGAAGAATCTGCGAAGGAAGTACTCGTTGATCTTAGGACTAAGAAAGTCATGTCAGAAAGAAGGATGTCTACAAGAGTGAAAGAATCATCATCAGGAGGATTCCAAGCTTCTCCATTGACTACTTGCAGAGCAGGAACTTCTAGAATTGCGACAGAGATGAGAACGAAGCATAGAGATGATATTGTGAATGCCAAGTTGATTCCAATCATTCTAGCTGCCTACTTACCCCCTCTAAGTGGCGCCATCAACCGGGACAATGTGCCCATATATTTTGACTATGATGTACCTCCAAAAATGGATACATGTAGTTCGCACCGACGAGAATAAGATCGCAGCCTTGAAGTTTAGCAAATTCAACCTTGGAGACTGGACAGCTTACAGCATGCTTTCCCCGCATAAGTACTTGACCAGGACCAAAGGAAATAATTAAAATATTATCCTGTAGCCATGGACCCAGAACCTCACGCAGTCCACACTGCTTAATGTGATGAAGATCCCACACTTCGGCCGAAACGAGGAAGTAAACACATGCGTGAAATTGTTGTTATCATGCTACCACAGAGGTTACTTATGGTTGAACCGTCACATCACTGTGGATCCGACCTTGATCAATTGGATCATAGGTCTGAGCATACAGGACCTTGACCCACAATATTTTTACCCTGGAAATACCTCAGACTGAGCATTAGTGCAAAGAATCAAGGAGACATATGGAAAAGTAGAGAAGGGCATGCAAGGTTACAAGGTAACCTCTATCCAGAACGATGCAGTGCGCTTCGCATGTCAGCTGATCGCAGGTAAGATAGTTCACAAGAACCAGCCCACCCAAGTAACTGGATTTGTTGTTGACCTCGTTGGGAAGTGCGCCAAAGGAATTTAGATGAATTGGGTGTAGTACCTTGTAAACCAGCTAGATCTTGATTGCCGGGAAGCACGAGACTAAGGGCATGAGTTCCACTTTAGTTGGCTTCTCATACTGATCGCATTCATTGCATGGGAAATTTTGGAAGGTGCGACCTTCCCCGACATCAAGCCCTTCAAACCTTTGGCCGCGAAGTTCAGTACCTTGTGGTACTCTAATGATATGAACAAGAAGTCGCAATCCAATGTCGTCTTCCATACTTACTACAACCATTTGAAACAAGACATCCATTCTGAGCCTCGGATGACCCCAAATACCCTCCATAGGTTTTGACCCTTAATGAAGTTCAGTGCGGACCGCCACTTATTTATATAACAGCATGCATTGATGAGCACAAGCAACAACTGCAGTCATATTACAAGTTGATTGAGGAAGACATCAAAGATATCACCAAGGAATGGTTGATACACCTTCTCATTCCATCCAACCCTACAGAGTTGTCCAATGTAGATAGCCCAGAAGTTGCGCAGGATACACCCAGACCTAGTAAGACGAAAAAGCCTGCAAAAGTTATGGATATAGACAACACATCTATGAGGACTGCGTCCATTTCACCAGATGAAGGGGATGATGGAGAAGAGATAGAAGGCATAGAAATTGAACAACAGAAAGGAAAATTACCACCGCCTAGGGACGAAGAGGACTCATCGAACAAAAGGAAGGTTTCGCCTCTGAAATATTCCTCTCGGAAGAAAGCTAAAACCCCTATAACCAAGATGCGAACTACCCTCACATTGGATGATTTTAATTTCATAATTGCAGCTATAAATGATGCTTCACATGAGATATTAGAGAATCAAGAGGTGAAGTAGGAGAAGATGTGTAATCGTATCGATATTGAACGAGATTAGGAAAAGACAATGCAAGCCATCCAAGATTTGACACAGTTATAGGGAGTACTTGTATAGCAACACAGTGCTTCCGAACGAGAAAAAAATGCTCTTCAAGTATAGTGGGATAAAGAGAAAGTAGAGCTACAGCAGAGAAAGGAGCAGTTGATCATGGAGTATCTAGAAGTAAAAGAATAGGTCAACAGAGCACTTTACTCTATGACCATCATAGAAGTGAGAGATGAACAACAAATTCCACAATAGGTGGCACAACTTGAAGAAGTGATCCAACGACTTCAGCAGCGCATCACAGACCTATAACTTTGTACTATGCCTGAGACTCCTCAAGAAATCAGAGACCTAAGAGAGGCAACTGCCTGCAGCATATTTGGCAGATTAAAATGGCTTGCTTTGGAGTGCAAGAAGATGAGCTCTAGGAGTCCTCAGACTTATGAAAACCTCACAGAGAATCTAGAATTGCAAGCATTGGAGTCGCAACTCCAAGAAGAAAAGAAACACGTAGATACGCTACAAGCGCAACTGAAGGCCTTATCACCAGTCAAAAGGATGAAGAGGTTTCACAAGAAATGCACCACCCAACAAAAAATCCACATGATTCAGAATAAAGTGATGGAAGTCTCTCAACAAATTCAACCAGTGTAAGAGAAGGCATGCCAATTATTCACCGAAGTTGAAAACCAAGGAGTAGAACATGAACAGGTTGTGAGTGCAACAGAACAATGCCTAGAAGGACCAGTCAATGACACACTCATCCAAGAATTCACTGAGAAAGAGGCAGTAGCATTGCAACAGGTCGAAGAAGCTTGAGCCAAGCTTGAGGCATTCAAGGCAGAATTGCTCAGACCAGAGTGACTCGAGATGAGTCACAGGTGAGTGTTGGGGACCTGTTGGCCCTTGACCAAGTTTTGGGAAAACTTGGTCATATTTGACCATTTTGGGGACTTCGAAAGCCTATCAAAGATGGAGCACCAGATGAAGCGGATATTGTAGAATCTCGGCCCACTTTTGGGTCCCTTTTTGGGTTTTGGGGAATATGTAATGGGAAAGGGATGTCGGCCCGTGGGCTTACCCATGCTTAGGTCCATTTTGTATGTATAAATAGAAGATAGGCAAATATAATAAGAGAGGAAGAGAGTCAAATAATATGTCTATGTGATGTATTCTAAGTGCAAGTAAGATATGTAAGAGCTTAGTGCCTAGATGAAACTTACAGAAGATGAGTGCAAGTTATTGTAAGAAGTTGAAGAAGGCTTTTGTGCTATAATGAAAGGAAGAAGGATCTAGCGAGCTACGCAGATATTTTGTCCTGTGCGCAGTAGGGTTTGGTGGCTCTATGCTTGTAACCGATTGAATATGATAATAGAGAAGAAGATTTGGTGGACGTAGCCCCAGGGTGGGGGTGAACCACGTAAATCTATGTGTTATGATTTGTGCTTTGACTTGATGTGTTTATCTCTGCTTTTGCTAAGTTCTTGATATATTTAGATAGATCTACTTATGCTTGGTGCTTCTTAGATGCATATGAATGGTATATCTGATATGTATGAAGATTCTTAGTGTTGATCTACTAGATCTGATCTATTTTACTGTTGCTAAGTACTAAGATACCTTAGATCTAAATTAATGTTGCAATGCTCTGTGCTAATTGGGAAGTATAATAAGGGTTGAATATTGATGAATGATCAGTTCTAAGTGCTCTGTAAGTGATACAATCACATATATGTGTCCCATCTAAGGTTGTAGACACCTGAGTCTTGCAACCACCCCTACCTCTACCTCGGGTGAGAATTCATTTGCTTCGCAGGTGTTGCCGAAAGGGTCGGTAGTTAGGGTTTTGTTGCTATGCTCTCGTAGCATTGAACCCTGGGTCTGCCCCTGTGCCAACAATAGTGGTTCCATCATTCTACTACTACATTAGGGAGGTTGTATGGGGCAAGGACAGGTGGTTTTAGCCACCTACTGTTTGTAGCTGGAGAATATAGGGGGTTGTAGCCTCCTTCTGGTTGTAGCCAGAGAATTGGGGAGTTGGAGATTCCCTCAGGTTAGAGCCTGAGAAACTAGGGGGTTGGAGCCTCCTTCCAATTGCAACTAGAGAAAAAAGGAATTTGGTGCTTCCAATGAATGTAATTCTTAAAGACATATAAGAGAAAGAATTTTGTGGTTTTCTCCCGCTTTGGGTTTCCACGTAAATCACTGGTGTACTGTGTATGTGTGTGATTGCTCATTTGTTCATTGTTTATTTACTCTGCAACTATTGGATGATAATGCTAAATTGATACAACACTTGCATTTTATGGTGAAAAATGATTAAATTTCTCTATTACTGATTCACCCCTCCTCTTAGTAATCCAACAAGTAAAACCGATCACATTTTTCTTGATTATTTTCTCTTCCTATCCAGAAGTCATCCAGTTGTGTTTTATCTGTCCCATGAAAACATAACTGTTTTTTTATCGCTTCTTTTTGTCTTCTTTTCAGGTCCAGCCATGTTCTGTTCTTTCATTTTATGGTCCATGTGAGACAAATCCCAATCCAATTCTAGATGAATGCATTTATTTTTAAAGCTATCAAAGACTATATTTATTTTTTGAAAAATTCCCAGAGAACTATTTTGAGGATAAACTTTAATGATATCTTTGAACTCTAAGTTTTGAGCATAAGATATTTAAAGTTTTCCTATCATATTCTATCATTTTTTTAATCAAAATACTATTTTAAAATTCTCTCATTGTGGGTCTTTGTCTTCCTTTCCTTGAAGGTGATAAAAATTTTTATAAATACTATGATAGATGTGAGAATCTTATCATTTTTCTTGTAACTATTATTTATTTTGTATAATATTTCTGCAAATATTGTATTTTTAAGAGTGATGATTCATGGTCCTCTTCTCAAGAAATATTTGGTGTATGAATATTATTTTCAATCAACAATTTTTTTACATTTTTATTGAGTGATAAATATATAGAGTTTTCTATTTAGCATTCTCCCATTTTCATATTAGTTCCAAGATATTCAAGATTTATCTTTAAATAAATTACGTAGGAGTACCACCTCTATAAAAACGTAGGGGATATTTGTATCCTTGTGAGGTTGTTGTTTGGATTTTAACAGATCTAGACATCAATAGGCTCCTAGGAAAGATAAAACCAAACTATATGATAAGGACTCAAACATGTTCCATGATCAAGGGAGACTCGACTAACGTTTCCATTTTGATAATAGACCAATGGTGACACAACCCCCACTCATTTGTGTGTGTGTGTGTGTGATTTTTGTCTCCTTCATGGTTTAACAAGTACGAAAGAGGAATACAAGTATGTTAGGTATGTACCTTTTTCGTGTCCTTTTATGAGTCTGAAAAATAGATAAAAGTGTACTCCATAATATATTTTTTGTGTTCTTTTATGAGTTTGAAAAAGAGATAAAAGTATACTCGGCTAGAGAGAATGAGTGGATTAACAACATGCTCCTATGTTCTGAATGCATGGAACCGACCTAAGAAATATGAATGAAAATGTTACAATAAGATGATATCCACTCTTAACAATTGTTCTCTCCATGGGTAGGTGGATGCAAAATAGAGGCCAAATAATGCAAGAGGCAGATGGTCAAGGATACTACAATAATGGTAAGAGGGATATGGGAAAACAACAACAAAACAAGGATAGGTATGACACAAGTATTAAATGCATAGGTGACCATTAAGAAACAGTTAAAAAAATTTGAGAACCCCCATGAGATGTGGCTAGAATACAAATGAATAGAGGAAAATGAGGCTCAAACATCAAGTCATGGCGGGGCTAAAGGAGGGCTCCTGAGCCTACAGAAAATCATAGCATGGGTATTGAATGGAAATATGAGTGTTAAATAGGGCACCCATGGAGGGTAGGAACTAATGAACAAGTTATAACATGCAAGCAAAGTGGCTAATGTCGCAACCCGATGGGATCAAACCTAAGGAATGTGACAATAGAATGGACAATTAATAATGAAAATCATGGATGCATGGAAAAACCTATCCCTATATTATAGTTTGACCTTAAGTTTAGGGGAAGTTTTCATTTACATAAAAAGTCCCTGTAATCCTCTTAACACATGTGAACTAGATTTCAAGGGTCAAAATGCATAGAGAAATCTCAAAAAAGAAAATGCAAAATAAAAATCACTCACAAAACACACCTATGTACAAGGCACTATGAATTTGAATTATTTAAGCAATGTAGAGCCCATTGGTAGCATTAGTCCAAGGATATTTGTTGTCATTAATGAACTCATGAGTCATTGTCGACATCATGTGGCACATCATGTTGGGTCCACGACACATAGGAATGAATTTTTGTGGCTGAAGATACTCATAATGATTTGTTTCATTCACTATGGAAGCTCCTCGATGGGGCCCATAAAGACATGAAGGAAATATGAGACACAAATCTTCGAGGGAATGGGAAGGAGAGAATTCAGTGGTAATTTCTGAAAAATATAACTGAGGCAGAAAAGGGTCAAGACTGAGGATTTGAATGGATTTTGTAGCCAATTCCCCTAGTATTGTATCGAGACTCATCATGCTAAATCTTATCGATTCCAAATTAGGATAACATGATCAATTCATCATCTCATCCTTTGGATTTTCTATGGAATCCATGACTTCCAGGATGGCCTCTTCTGAAGGAAAATTAGTATCTAGGAAATCATGTGAACTTGGAGAGTCAACAAAATGTACGGACAAAGTAGGTTGATCACACTCGATATTAGGATGGAGGTGTTGACCAATATCAATTGATGCTAATGGGATTGTTCAACCAAAAATCTTGACTATTGTGAGTGGCATGGAAGCTCCATATGATTCAACATCCTCAGGACGAGGTACCACCCAAGGATAGACAAACCTGAGGAATCCACTAGTAAATGGTGAAATCATGTGGATAGGAGAAATATTTGCAGTAGGAGATGGCATGGGAAGGGGAAAAATACCCATTATTGAAGGATATTTTATCATCCCCACACCAACACTCATGTAATACTATTGGGTATCACTAACAAAGGGTACATTAGACTCTTGATTAGATCCAAGGTCTGGGTTATAGAATGCAAGTTGATATATTGTCATTATCTTCTCCCGATTAGGTAAGCATAAGAACCTAAATACCAATAAGACAAATGTAGTCATCTCATAGAACCAAGTATGTCAAAGTAACAAATTGTACTCAAGAGGTTCATCGATGACCTCCACGAAAACAAATATAGTCTTAGCACCTAACTCAATGGGTAAGACGATGATTATTCCATGAGGATGGAACATGTGTCAATCAAATGATTTCGACAAGGTCAGACATGTATCGATATTAGGAGAGCCAATGGAATTATAATAAGAAAAAGACATGATGCAAGTTGAGGCTCCTTCATCAACCACAGTTCTGAAGACATTTTTCCCCAGCGTGCATACTTTGATTTGGAAATAAACATGATGGGAGATACTCTCAGTAACCTAATCAAAATAAAATATCGTCAAACTAGACTACGATGGATTAACCTTGTGTTGGCAGCCAATTCACATTTTTCATTGTCTCATAAGCTGCCTACACCAATGTTTAGCAAACATCGATTTTCCGTCGCAATTTTCAAATGAACGACGCTTTTTATTCTTTGCGCCTTTTCGCATGCCTATCTTCGTTTTGTTTTCATGACTATAAGCGTGAAAACTTAGTCCTTCAAAGTCACATTAGAATCATTGTTTGAACCGTTGTCATCCTTCTGATTGATATGCCCTTTGCGCTTACATCTCACTTATCATTTTACAACTGGCAAGATTCTTTGAGAAGTACTCATGCTTCGTATTTATGGTATGACTTGGCTTCATTAAGTGTGTAATGCATTGGTATTTGGATTGGATTTTTATTCGACCTACTTAACCTTTGATTTCATAAGAAATATGGGTATTATGTTTAAATATTTCATACATATATTTTTAAATATAATTCCTATGTTAATGTTTTCATAACTATTGGTTGGTTGATTATATGAATGCACATTGGTGCATGGTTAATGTTTGATTTTGGTTTCAATTGGAATGATTTATGGTTTAAAAGCTTTGGTACAACGATCGATTGCACGTTGGTTTATACAGCTGCCGGTTGATTCATTGGTCGGCTAATTTTCATCATTGTCAAACTATGCTATAATGGGTTGAACTACTATGTAAACTGGCGGTTGTACTTTTCCATTACTATTATGCATGGATTTATTGCCTTCTACCACCCTCGCACACTTTGCATTAATGACTACCTTCTTACCAAGGTTATCTCTGTTAACTTTTGGGAAAACCTCTGAGCCTAATCTATTCAAACCCTTGTCCCTTAGCCTAGCTCACTGTGAGTTATCTCATGGCTCCTTAAGGACAAATTGAACCCTCATGGTTTCAGAGTCGGTTGTGGGTTCATTTTGCCAGAGAAGTTTGCCCCGTAATTGCCCCCAGAGTCAGGTTTTTGCGTGAGCGATTCTGGGCAAACGGATTTGAATTAGCTCAAGCCGTTGGAAACCCAGAACTGTTTTTAGCCCCTTTACCCTCATCTTGGGTGGTTTCCTCAGAAATTGAGTGGCTACAAAGATCTAGCTCTCATTTTCCAGGTCAATTTTTCAATGGCAGGAACATGCGTTCTGAGTCTGTATGCATTTCCTCAGATCTGTTCTTCAAAAATCCCTCTCACCCAACAAGTCGTCTCGTCACTCCACAGGTATGTTTGATATCAATTGTTTTTTGTAAATAATCTAGCTTTATATAATGAATTCGAATTCGATTTTGAATAGTTCTGTTTCCAGCGTGGATTTGCTTTGACACATAAGCATGCATTTTTGTATATAATTTGGTTTTGATAAATCTAATTTTGTTATTGTTTTGAATTTCGATTGGATTTGGTTTTGACTTGATTGATCGGGGATTAGATTTGATTGCTTTAATTTAGCTTTAATCGAATTCTCTGTTGCTTATTGAAGTTGTTAAAACACAGTCCGTTTCTGGTATTCCAATTTTGAACACGGTCAATATATCATTTCGATTTGGTTATATACGATATGATTGGCATAATGGTTAATTGTAATATTCCATGTATTTTTGAATCAATTCGAATATCATTCTGTTTATGCATAACTGAATTGCAATTGTTCGATTCGCATCACCGTATTATCAGCCCGATTCATATTTCAACAAACATATCGTTTAAAGTTAATTTGGGAACGGAAGTGATTATGCCCAGGATTTCGTTTCTATTTTTTAACTCAGTTATGATTCGCCCTGATTGTTACCCAGTTATGGTTATCACTGTTGTTGGTGGTTATGATCACTATTTTCTCTCCTTTCTGTCGACTGTGTAACACCCAACGATCGAAATGTATGGTGAAGTTGGTTGATGCTGTGATTATAATCGTAACAGTTTTTCTATATTGGTATTTGATTAAAACAATAGAAATTGTATGTACATTGTTACAGCCGTAACAAATCGATTATGATTGAGTTGAGTTAATTCGTATCCAATTCGATATGATTCATTAATATTTTCATTTGGATATGAAAGAGTTTGGTTGTCATTTGATCTGATTTCATAGCAACTAAAACATAGCATTCTTATCCTGTTTTGATTGCGTCCTTTTTTATTTTGTTTAATTTGAATGATAGATTTGTTTGAACAATTAATAATTCGATTTTCATGTTTATTAAAAGAAAATTAAATTGGAGTGTTTTAAAAAAAAAGATTTGATTTAATTTTTATTTTGATTCTGTATGTTATTTTAGACTAGCTACAGAATCAGATGATTCTGTAGCTAAGTCTGTAGGATCAATTTTTATTGTTTTCTTAATGAAAATATCTTTCTAATTTAATATTTTTGGTCTATTGCAGGTCAATTCGAATTTGCAGTGGAGTTCATGAGTAGTTAGGAGATATTTAAAAGATTTCACTTGCATTTTAGTTTCTTAGTTTAGTTGATTTTGGGATATTTCCCAGATTATGTAAAACAATTTGATATTATCCACAAGGAAGTTTTACCTTGTGAAGAGACCTATATATACTTATGATTTTTGTAATAATCATCATCCTCATTCATGGGAGAACAAGGATATGGAGTTCTGATACAGACTGGAGCAGAATTGATGTTTTGTCACAACTTTAGCTTCTCAATATATCAACATTTTGTTTCATGTTTTGTATAT
>JZKD02S1469364.1:517056-598552 GCA_000966675.3 Picea glauca | reverse complement strand
ATAAGTAATATTGCAGCTGGTAATTAAATAGTTGATTTGAGTTATTATAATAGTAATTTGTAGATTGTACATAGTTAGATTTAATTTTAGTTTAATTTCGTAGTTTGTTTTAATTGGATTAGTGTATTAGTTAGTTTTAGTTAGTTTAGTTTCTTTCATTTAGTTTTAGTTAGTTTTAATTTCTTTGTTTTCTTTGTTTTAGATTATTTAGCTCAGATCAATTCTCTCTTTGGTTTTCTTAAAAGACATTAGAGCGGCCAATGGAGCCGTTAAACTCGTCAGGGTGGTCCATTCCAAACGGCTTGGGTTATTTAGACAACCCCAGATCGGTTCCACTCTCCCAGTTGGCGGACGGTCAATTTCGCCCGTCAACACCTTGCTTATATAAAAAAAAAAAAAAACTTTTCTCTACACTGAGAAAATTTGGAGGACTTCAAGTGTCGTCATGGCACAAGGTTCATGGGCCAATTATTCCATAATAATGTAGTTGTGGGCATCCCATATGTTGGGATTATGTGTCGTTCTTTGAAGAATTCCCTTTGGGGTGTGAAGCGGTACGTCAAAGATAGATTCTCAATTTGAAGAGGGCCATGAGGATGGGAAGAAGATGTTGGCTCATGAAAAATAGGAATAGGCTCATATGTGTCATAATTATTGGCTTGCGTTTTCAAATTGACCATGTGGTCAAACATGAAAACATAATTATTCATGGAAGACCTCTCAGTGATGGGTACCTTCATTTCCCCCTTATGGAGGGGCATGATTTTTTGCAACCATATTATGAGGTTGAGGGGGAAAAGGATGAGTTCAAATAGAAATCTACCTGGGGGTCTTTTGTTGTGCCAAATAGTGATGCTTCTCATCTTTATGAGTAGGGTGGTCCTCCCAATAAATCATACAGGGTAGCCTACTCTTATTATTCTCTTTCCCCCCCCCGCTCCTAATTTTTTTGGGTGGGCACGGTCCCTTTCTCAGTATTTAATTTTTTCATATTATTCATATTTTTCTTTCCTCTAGTTTGTTGAGGATTCTTCGGTTTCATGGACTGCACCGAATTCACATCGAAGTTCTTAGTAGGGACCATGGGAATTTTATCACTAGAACTAGTAGCTGACAGTTGTGATGAAATAGCCATATGACCCATTTGGTCAGATACTTGGTTCACAAAGGCATGGGAAACAAAACCAACCACACCATCGACATGGGGTCCTTATTTTGGTTTCTTAGAATCTTTTGACACCATAGGAGCATGGGGGATAATGTCATACATGGTACCCAAATGATAATAAATCAATTCTAAGTGTTGGGAATGCATAATAGCTTTCTCCTCGATAGCCACCCCAACCTTGGCTACATACTTGGAAATGGTTGGAAGGAGGGATTTGATGAACCTCTCCATTAATATCTTATCCAAAATTTGTGTCTTGATCATTCTACGCCTCTATCACTACTAATGAATATGATCAGAAATGTGAGTGGAAGTATCATGATGTAGTGAAGTCAATATCTTTCTTTCCTATTTCATACCTAATGGGTAATCAGTAATGCATAAGGAACACCATTTCCAAGTCATTGAATCTTTTAAAGGAACCACCCTCTAATTCAACATACCATTTAGTGGCAACTCCAGTCAGGGATTGCTGGAAAATACACAACCTCACACTATCATCCATCAAGGAATTGGATGAGCACCATAAGTGATATGTCATGATGTGTGTGGATGGGTCTTCTCCCAAATTTCTATTGAATTTCAGTATGTTTGATGGTAGATTTCCATGCATATTCAACCATGAAGGGTTGTGGGAAATAGGTTCATTTGTCAATTGTGATAAATCAGGTAAGTCTATTATTTCTAGGAAGGGAAACTATTGAAACTTGAATCTGTAATGACCGAAACATAAACCTCATGAAGATGTGAATCCTCCATCATTTTTATAGAGGTGGCACTCCTCTGTCTGAGATTTATAAAATGTGGGACTTTTGTAAGAAGTCTGTCAAGAAATGAATTAGATATAACAAAAAACATAAAATATTTTTATTTTCTTTTTTAAAAAGAGAATTCCTGAGAATGGACCAGGAAACACACACATTCATACATTCAAAGCAAATAAACAAAATTCCTCACACCCATCATAGTAGGGATAAATATTTATGATCATATAAAAATTAAAAGAAAATGATTTGCATGCATAAGAGAACTTTGACAGAGTGATACATGGGTAGCTCAAATGAAGATAATGATAGATCAACCTCAAATACTTTATTATCAGAAAAAATGGGTTACAAATTACAATTGAGATTGTTCCCAAAATAGTTCTAGAATTTCTAAAATATATATAGTTCAATACATATTCTCTAAAATTAAAATGTGTTTGTCATAATGACTAGGATTGGGGATCCCGCGGACCATAAAGAAAATATGTATAAGAATGAATTTCTTAGAAATAAGAAAGTGGGCGACAAAAGATAGCGAGACCTGGTAAGAAGAAAAAGGAAAATATCAGTCTTCGATTAAACCTTTATATTTAAAGAGGTGGAGTAAATGGATTAAGAGATTGATAAAGATGGAAGGATGTGATCAATATGAACTTACTATGATGGGATATCATGCCTTGTCATTTGTTCATTGATGTACTTTTATGGCTTTCCTTGGTGGTTATGGAAACTGTATCAACTATCCTTTTCCCTTCATTGGTAAGCTTGTCGAAAACCTTTTTGAACCACTCCTCAATGTAGCTCCTCATGGGTGCCACATTGATTTCATGACGGATTTTTATATTGAAGAGTCCACCTTCCAAGTCCCTTAGATCAATAGATATGTTGCACAATGATTCTTTAATATATTGGTTTTGAATCGAATAATCAACTAGCGATTTTTCCACGTCATCTTCACCATATTCAAGAATGACATATAAATTTTCAAATGACATCCCTTTAAAGATCTCAACTTGTTCATCAAATTATTTCTTGGTTAGAAACAACAAGTTGAGTATCAATTTTGGGTATTGGAATTCATCGGTGTTGCCAACTAGATCTATCTTAGTTATCTTCTTGAATAGTTCCTCTCTTCTAGTTATGGCCTAACTACATGCTTGAATGATACCATTCATGGTTTTTACATTTTTCTTTCCAGCATGTGTTTAGTTTCTTTATTCAATTCGGGGAAGGGAGATCCTCTTATCTTCTTCTCAATTCTGTCATAATAGTAACTTTAAAACCAAATGGTACAACTGCATCGAGGTAGAAAACTTGCTCATTTTTCAAATCAGCTTGTAGATATTCATGAAAATCATGTGCTCTGGTTCGAAAAGAGCCAATACTCTTTGACATCTCCCAAGCCTATGTTATTAATTCCACTCTTTTATTTATATTATTTTCCACATAGCCTTGGGCTGATGTGAGAAGGCTTGTTGATCCTTTTAACTTTTCTGTAGGTGTGGTAGGCTTGATAATTTCTAAAGGACTAGCCAACATTGGAAGGGGCATTAGAGATCCCTCCAATTCTTTGATTCACTCCTTTAACATGGCATTCTCTGCTTCAAGTCTGTTAATAGAGTTTTCTAAAGAATCTCTAAATTCTCGGTGTATCTGGGAGATATGGGAAGGCTGCATGTTCCATAGGTCAATCTCTGAATGAGATTTCCCCTTCTTATTATTTACATCTCTTTTTTCAACAATCAAATTTTTGGATTCGTTGTCAAAACAATGCTCTGAAATGAAAAAGAGTCTTCTTCGTCAAAGGTCTCGGTCCTAATTATTTCCATCTGAGATTTCTAGGGAGTAGTTTTCTCTAGCTGGTCATCATTGGGGAACACTTTCTCAATGTCAATTTTTAGTTCCATATCCTTGAGGGAGAGATCGTGGATATCACTTTCTCCCCTCGTTCCCTCCTCTTCTTGAACAATGTTTTTTCATTTCTTCCTCAAGGGATGTTTATGAGAACTTTCAATTTTTCCAGAGGGACGATTATTATCTCCTCCTCCACCTAAAGAAATGTGTGTGACATTCTTACTTGGGTAGGCCATTGGAGCACTGCTTCGAGATGATGTACTATTGGGCGTGACAGTGAAAGATTGGAAACTTTTCTCAACCAAACCTTTTCCTCTCTGCTTGTACGACTCATTTCTATTGAGTATTGTCTCCAGGTCACTGGTGTCACGAGAAGGAGTGCCCGAGGTGTTATATCCATATTCATTCAGGATAGTGTTAATGAAATAATTTTTGAAACCGACATCCAACAGGTGTTCTACAAAAATACCATTAGGGTTGAACCTTTTACTTTTTCAACATATTTCAAATTGAGGTTGTGGAAGTGGACCGCAAATTCGTCAATGTTGTTCATATTATTGAATATGTAATCCTTGACTTTCCAAGGCAGAGTTATGAATTTATTTTTTCTCTTTTCATGGAAAAATTGCAACCAACAGGCGTACTTCCTTGCTATCTCATCAACAAATATTATGTCATATATGTAACATGGAAGGAAGGAAGGATTTTATTTGGATCCAAAAATCCTTTTAACATTATAATTTTCCATTTTTTCTAGTGTCCCCTTCCTATCCAGGAATTTACTCGCCTGGTCAGACATCTAGGGAGCGTTTTTTCCAAACAACATTTTTTTGAAAATTGAGACAAAATCATTAAAGACTTCATAAAAGTGTTGGGAGGCCTTGTGCCTCTACAATGATTGATACCAGAAGGTTATTGGTTCGAACTCATAGTTTACCTTCTTGCAGATAGATAATCTCGGGAACTGACAACAATGTGCTATCACAAAGACCAAATAAGATGACATAAAAAATTCCTTATCTTTCTTGTATTGCGCCAATTGGGGAGAGATTTCAATGGAAATCAACTTACCACAGTTGAAGTGGCCTGTTTCTTTACCGAAAAATAAAGAATGTAAAGAATCATTGAAGAGATGATGGCCATGGTCTCATGTCCTATTATTCTCATAAAAATCCATGCAATTTCCTGGAAGGGATTTTTGAATGCGCCAACCTGTAGTCTTGTGATATCCTCGAGGACGGTTGTTGGGTTATCCAGGAATTCAAGTAAGAGGTTGAGTCTATTGTCATGATTTCTTAATAACTCCCTGCAATGTTCACCTCTAAAGGTGAGCATTGGCTCGGGGAGCCTCAACATCTTACAAAAAACCCGAGGTGACAGAGAGACAGGGGAATGGTCTCACAATTGGATGATCCGCTAGATTGGAATATATCTCTCAACGCACCATGAGACCAACTCATTGCAATAAAAAACTTCTGGGACACACCCTGCGTGTGAAATTCCATATGTCTATATTATTTTCTTTTGGGAAGAAGGGGATGAATAATAGGAATATGCCATGGACCACTGAAAACTCTGATCTTCGTGTCCAAAAATATTCTGCATATCTCCACAAAATTGTTGTCGAATTGCTACCATAAGTCGACGAATATGTTCACTTGATCCAAATTATGTTAAGAATGAATGATGGTGGGAGATAATATAATCCTCCGTGAATCATGTTTAATGCGCTTTAATAGGAGGTCTCCTTGAGCCTTTCGCTAATTAATGTCCATCCCTTCAAACCTGTATGGTAAGTTACTAGCATTAAAAGAATAGTAATTGTACACTGGGAAAGGCATGAGGGTGGCGGGGACGGGCGGGGGAAATATGTGACTTGATATTTTTTGTGAACCCGGGAACCCGCGAACCCAAGAGTCGAGGATGGTAAGAGGCATGAAAATGGATAAGTGTGGGATGACATAGCGATTAGACGGGTTCATGTTAGGAAGAATGAAACTTAGGAAGTTTCATGGGAGTCTGGTGATCAAAATGTAGATCATGAAAATATGTGGTGCAATATGTCTATCACGTAACATGAGAACATGAAATTTCGATCCCGTCAACCCGAGAACCCACAATCGTAAAATCAACTAAGTATGGAACAACACAGTGGTTGGTCGGACTCGTGAAGTGAAGTTGTAGATGGAGGTGAGGAAAAGTGATTCTTCCAACCCAGGAACCCACGATCTAAAATGCGACTAAGTGTTATAACTAGAAAGGGGTAGTAAGAGGGAAAAACGAAGAGGTGAAAAATGGGTAAGTGTAGAAGGGGGAAACGAAAGGGAGAAACGAAATCGAGAAATTAGAAAAGGGGAGGGTAATTTTTGGAAGAAGGAAATGACATCAACAACATGCTCCAATTGTGGGATGATGACCCCCCATGGGTTGTTAAGAATCCATAATCTCTCGTGACAAGGTGCTTATGCCCATTGGGCTACGTATTTAGATTAAGAATATACAAACTAAAAATAAAACTATGTACAATGAGAATGAAAATTGCTAGGGAAAGAAACCTTTCAAATGTCACCCCTTGATAGGAAGCATTAAATTTTTTCCTTTCATATCCTGGAGCATATATGAGTTGAATCCCAATATCTTTTCGATGACATAGGGTCCGATCCAGAGTGCTTCGAAATTCATGTGCATGGATGGATTTTCCTTGGCTTTGTTACAATGCAGTATCGGTTCTCCCTTCTGAAAGTTCTTCATAGTTGTTCTTTGATCAAAATACTTTTTGACAATCTGTTGCCTCTAAGAAGTCTAGTTTAGGGATTTTCCTCTATCCTCCTCCAGCTTTAGCAATTGATTTATCCTTTTCTGAGTAGGCGAAGTGTCTTCTGTATCTTTCGTATTAACCATAGAGATCAATGTGTTAAGCTCGAGGTTAATTGGAATTTTTTCCTCTTTCCCATAGACCAATAGATGAAAATTCATCCTGGTACTATCTTTCGTGGTTGTCATGCTTTCCCATAATGCTTCTATCAGTTTTAGGTGCCAATTTATCTGGTTTCCATCAACAATTTTCTTCAATATCAGCACAAGCTTTTTGTTCGTGGATTCGACAAGGACATTTCCTTATGGATAATAATTCGAATAATGACCCATAATGATCCCATATTGTCCGCAAAACTCCATGAACTTTGACCCAATGAAGATCAAACTGTTGTCTGTGATGAATTTATCAGGAACACCAAACCTTGGCAAAATGTTGTCTTTGAGGAATCCAATCAATTCTTCAACGTCATCCTCCTTTGGTGCCAATGATTCTGTACATTTTGTGAAATAATCAATAGTTTTTATAATTCACATGTGCCCTTTTCTATATTTTATATTAATCGGACATCAAGTCCCCATTGGGAAAATGGTTGTTCCACCACAATCAGTTGCAGAGGCATCGCAACTTTTTTCATTTTTCCTGAGAAGTATTGGAATGAAAAAAATTTCCTTATTGTGGCATATGAGTCCCTGAAGATTTATATCCAGTTGAATCCCACTTTGATTATTTTGTGAGCAGTTGTAGTGGGTGCAAAATTTCCATTGTATATTCCTTCATGAAATTATTTGATCAGTGTTGGATATTGATTCTCATCGACGCATCTCAACAATATACCATTGAAATTACTTCTCAAAAGTATATCACCAATCAATACATATTGGTTTGGCTTCATATTGAGTGTCCATTGCTCCTTGGAGCTCATTGTAAAAGGGAATTGTCCGGATCTTAAATAAAATATGATATCTCCATACTATTATGAATCAGCTAATGGTTCCCTGACTAAGATTGAAATCATTCCATCAACTGAATCCCCATTCGCCATAATCTTGCATAATCCTTGTCCTTTTATTTCCTTCAACAATTTGATATCGATATCATACTCTTGAATTTTTCCTAACCAATTGGCCCATTTTCCTTCCCTCAATTGTTGATTAAGGAGTATCTTGACAGGGGATGAGGGGACGTAGGAAATCACATGAAACTTTAGTATATAAGTCTGAAAGTGTGCCACATATTTTATAAGGGAAAAATTATGTTTCTCGAGTTCTTAATACCTCAACTAGTATTCATGTAAAGTTTTTCTCATAAAAATTTTGGGGATCTCTTCTCCGTTGCTATTTTTCTAAGTGAAAATGAATGCGACAACTGCCTCTATGGAAAATGAATAGATAATGAAATATTTTAGAAAATCTGGACTAATGAGGATGGGGGAGATAGTGATGGCCCCCTTGATATTTTTGAATGATTCCTGAGTGTTTGTTGTCCACTCGAGACTCTTTTCCTTTTTCAACAATAAATTGATGGGTTTTACGATGCTTGCGTAATCAGGGACACATATTCGAACAAAATTAATTTTCTTGAAGAATGACTGGACTCCCTTATTTGATGTCAGGGGCTTGAGTTCATTAATATATTTAACTCTTTCCAAGTCAATGTAAATCTAGTCCTTTCATACAATGTGTCCCAACAACTTTTCTTGAGTCACGAAAAACAAGCATTTCATTGGGTTAAGAGAGATGTCGTATGATCTACATCTTTCAAAGACTTTTCTGAAATGATGGATGTGATCCTCCCTTTTGCTTGAATGCATTTTCAATTCATATTGGTAGTCTTCCATGAACTTTCCTTTTAGTCTATTGAACGCATGATCCATGGCTCTTTGGAACGTAGCGCCAACATTCTTCAAACCGAAGGGCATTATAGCGTATGCATATGTCTCCCATGGTGTGATAAATGTTGTTTTTTCTCTATCCTCTTCATCCACCAAAACTTGATTATATCCAGATAAATCGTCCAACATAGACATGCATGCAGATCTTGTGACTTGTTGTTGCAAAAACTCCATGTTAGGCAACAAAATATTATCTTTTATGCTCACTTTGTTAATATCTTTGAAGTCGACACATATTCATATTTCCTTGGTCTTCTTTCTGACAATCACTAGATTTGAAATCCAGTTTGAATGTCTGATGGGATAAATTATCCCCGATTTCTTCAACTTCTCCAACTCCATTTTTACCAGAGGCTTCATCTTGGGATTCATCATTCTTATTTTTTGTTTCATCGGTTTGGCTTCTTCCATCAAAGGAATGATATGCTAGAATATTGTTTTGTCATAATCTTTTAAGTCATAATAAGTCCAAGAAAACACATCAATATTTTCCTTGAATAAGGATACATATTGATAAACTTCTTCGGGGGTACAATCGATTCCCAAATTGACATATTTCGGGGACTGGTCCATTCTGATATTGAATTTTCTTGTCTCTTGTGCCTTTTGAACTGAAACTTCTTCACAAATATTCTTGGCATGATCATCTTTTGTGAACAAAGATTCATCTTGTATGCATTCTTTGGGGACGACAATCTCTTTATCATATTCTTCTTCATCATCGTTTAACAAAAAATTCTCTAATTGTTCATCATTGTCAAACACTTGCAAGTACTCAATATTATCAGGCACAGATTCCCTAAAGGCCCTTTCCACCCGGAAAAATGTTTTTCTCAAGATATCGTCTGGATTTGATAATAAAGATGCAAAATCTAACGAATCGGCCTTATGATTCTTATCCCTTGGAATGAAATAAATATTGAAATAGATGAAAGATTCCATCAGTTCATTAAATCTTTTGAAATACAATTTAAGCCTTTCCTTTTTTATTTTGTATTTCTAGGTAACCTGGTTGATGACCAACTCTAAATCTCCAGTCACAATGAGATGTTCTATTGTCATTCCTTGTGCGAGGATCATCACCTGGATTAAAGCTTTGTATTCTGCCTCATTATTTGTTCATGGTGTTAGCACATAAATTTGTCATGGGTCATATGTAGTTATTTTTAATACCTAGGTATACACCTCTATCGAGTCTCTCTTTTATGCATGCCTTCCTATAATTTCTTCCTCTTCTGGTTGATAAAGTCAGATCAGTCAAGTATGTTGTATGCGTAGGGAAAAACTATGAGAAAAACATAGCATTCATAGCAGTCCATTTTGGGCTTGAAATACAAGAAAACATGCAGGTTCAATTTTCAACGGTGGATATCCCATGTGCAGTTCATATTAGTGGCCCTCGGACAGTCGGAATTTAAAATTCATGCAAGGATTAACGACTAGATAGAAGCCTCGGACTGTCAAAGTGATGAGAGGTTGCCACATCAACCAGGCAAAAGTCACTTCAGGATATTTTCATCCAAACATCCTGAAGTCTCGAAGATCCAAAGTCCCGAAGTCCTGAAGAGTCGAAGTCCCAATGTCCTGAAGTGACGAGAGGTTGCCACATCAACTGGAAGAAAGTTACTTTGGGATATTTCCATCCAAACGTCTCGAACTCTTAAGTAAATATGAGCCATTGATGGCTGAGGACATGCATCGATAGATCTCACACTTTGGAAATTCGACACTTCGAAGGATTGCATGAGAAAGTAGAAGAAATCTCTTGAAGCTCTAACTCTCGAAGTAAATCTCAGTCATCCAAAACAAGAGGACACGTGGAGGCAGATCTCTCACTTCGGAGCTACGAGACTCTGGAGGATTGTAAGAGATATGCATTGAAAAGGACCAAAGCTTGAACTCCTGAATTAATTATGAACCTTTGATCTTTGCAGTAGGAATCAAGTTTTTTCCAAGAGCATCGCATGGAAGAAAAACAGAGCTTTCCCAAATCACAAATTGTAGTAGATCCATGACCACATTTTATTGTAGGGACAAAACATGCTTGCAATTTAAAATTCTAGAGCGGTCCTTCAATTGAAACCATGGTATAGCGGAAGAGGTATGTGGCAGTTGGTGGTGAATTACAAGGAGATAATAGGTGTGGATCCAAACCTCCCTTGTAAACCTCTATAATCACATGCTTATATAGGGCCCAATCCAAGAGAAGCGCATGGAAACAATATAGGTGTTATTCCTCATCCTGATCCCAAGGATAAATCAGTCAATGAAAGAAGGACTGGTGGTTGAATAATCGATTACCTCCTTAAATGAAAGCATGGGGTGTTTGTTCGAGGAGATAGAAAATTGTCAGCCCGAAGTACCATAGAAGGTATTTTTTCATGCACACCCATATTGACTAGAGTTTCCTTTTGACATAAGGAACATGACAGACAAATAAGACATACGACACTGGAGAAGAGGATCCCAAGAAGCAAGACATGTCTATTGTTTTGACTATAAATACATCAGATGAATTATATGTAAGAGAGGAGGGGGGTTTGTCCCAGGATGGGAGGAATTTTTGAGAAATGTTTAAGATTTTATATTTCAGTTTGTAAGCCGGAGGGGCATGTAGCTATAAATTCTATTGTTATTGAAGATTCATATGAGTTGTTTCATCAAATTTGTGTTCTATTTTCTATTCTTCATCTTGTTTGAACGTACCACGTATTTTAAGGATTAAAATTTCCCTTTGATTGATAGATTCTTGATGCGGTAGAGGATCTATTGTAAGCTTTCCTATTTATCATTGTTTACTGTTCAAACACATCTAAATTATCTTTGCAGAGAGGATCTTTACTTAGCGAACATTTGTCTTTATTTTATTCTCCTATTCTTCTCTTCATCATTATACAAATATTTTGTCTGATAGGGAGCTTAAATGCCTTCAATGAGAAAATTGTTTATGAATCCATAGCCCAATGGTCCATCACTGATATGCAGTGATATCTGTTGTCTTTTCCTTTATTTAAAGTCTTGTTGATCCACCTACTCAAACCTTTTCAATACATTTACATTTTGATGGGTATTGGGCTTATTCTCTTGTAGTCTGAGGGTGACTCTCAATGATAACATCAATGGTGTCCTTTTCGGGGATGGAAGTGAAGATATCTTCCCTGGGAGAATGACAACGAAGCGATCCAGTTTTAGATGGTTAACTGAAGCTGGACACATTATTGTGACTGCTCATCTTTCACCATGGTGACTCCATTGTTTGGAAATATATTGGGGACTCCACTGTTTGAAATGGAGAATATTTTATCTCAGAGGTATATTTCTGTGATTTTTCAAGGATATTTGGTTTCCCTAATCGAGAGCCTAGTAGAGATGAATGGGAAAGTAGCCTTCCTAAATTTAGAGTAGAAGAGTGGGAGGTACCAACTGAACATTTGTTGGATTTTCATGATTTTATTCATCAACTTGATATCGTGCATGAATATGTCCAGATTAATCTTTTTAGGTATTCATTAGAGGGGATTACTCATGATTGGTGTCGATCTCTTCCCATTGCAAGCATCAACTCTTTGACATGTTTTCATGCATCTTTCAATTAGTTTTGTAAAGAGTATTTTTTAGCTGAGTATCTTAATGAAAACTATTGTGATGAGTTTTTTTTGCTTCGTAAAGATTCTGCTAGTCACGAAAACCAGATTTGTGATGAAGCATTTATTGTGGAAGAAATCATTTTCCATGAAGATCAAGAGGTGTTGAATGATATTCACTATGATAGAAATTACATAGAAATATTTGGCATCATATCAGATGTATATGTTGTTTATGAATATCAACATGTCTCTTTTGAATATTCCGGTGTCGAAGAGAAGTGTATTATGTAGTAGATATTTCTCTTGACTATGAAGTTGAGATAAATGATAAGCTAGTTAAAAAAACTAGGGAAGATTCCTCTATGTTTTTTCCTAGCTTTTCAGATTGAAGGAATATTTTGTTTGCATCTCTTATGAAGAAAATGCAGAGGATATTTTTGTTCTTGAAACAAATGTTTTGGAATCCTTACTTATGATGAATAATTTGTTTCAAATACTGACCAAAAACAAACAATTTTTGATGAATATCCTAATGAAGATGATGAATATCAAATTTTTTTCATGGCTTATTTGGAACCTCATAGCATGGTTCCTGTATATGATAATGAAGGAGAAAAGGAAGAGATAAATGTGCAACTTATCTCATGTCCAACACTTATAAATGAGAAAATATCACCTAGGATTAGAAAGCCTGCATCAATCCTTTATCCACATGTACATGCTGAGAACATCAAAGAATAGGTGAGCAATGATGAAATAAAGGAGGTAACGTTTTACTAGTTTAGCGTGCCTTATTATAAATTTTATGAACTTGTGGGGTTATTTATGGAATTGAGTTTTCCAAAAGCATTGGATCCTGCAAAATTATTCATCTTATTGTCATTTGGGGGTATTTTCAACGTTCCAAAACATGTTTTCATACTTCCCTTACCTTTTATCGATCATTTGCAGTAAAAAGAATAATTATGTTACCAAACAGTTTGGGTGGCTATGGTGGAAATTTGTTTTCACCTGAGCATTGTAAAGGTCAGTTAGAGTAGGGTCTTGTATGTAAATAAGCACGTGTGCAAGATTTTTAGTTTTCAGTTTTCTCTTAGTATTTGAATAAGTGACCCCATAGCCCTAGGATAAGAAACTGAAGTTGCTTGTTCTTGGCAGCTCACAGGGAGCATTTCATCCCCTGTGGAGCTAATGTTAGCACATAAAGTTTTCATGGGTCATATGTAGTTATGGTTAATACCTAGGTCTACACCTCTGCCGAGTCTCTCTTTTTTTCATGCCTTCCTATAAGTTTTTTCTCTTCTGGTTGATAAAGTCAGGCCAATCAAGTATGTTGTATGTGTAGGGAAAAACTATGAGAAAAATGTAACATTCAGAGAAGTCCATTTCAGGATTGAAATACAAGCAAACAAGCAGGTTTGATTTTCAACGTTTAAGATCCCATGTGCAGTTCATATTAACAACCCTCGAACAATCCAAATTTAAAAGTCACGCAAGGATTAATGACTAGACAGAAGCTCTGGAGTCTCGAAGTCCCGAAGTGATGAGAGGCTTCCATGTCAACCAGGAGAAAGTGACTTCGGGAGAATTCCATCCAAACATCCTGAAGTTCTGAAGAGTCGAAGTCCCAAAGTCTCGAAGAGCCAAAGTCCCGAAGTCCTGAAGTGACGAGAGGCTGCTACGTCAACCATAAGAAAGTTACTTCGGGAGATTTCCATCCAAACGTCCCGAAGTAAATCTAAGCCATTGAAGGATGAGGACATGCATCGACAAATCTCACACTTCAAAAATTCATTAATTCAAAGGATTGCGCGAGAAAGCAGAAGAAATCTCTCGAAGCCCAAACTCCCGAAGTGAATCTTGGTCGTCCAAAACAAGAGGACACATGGAGGCACATCTCTCACTTTGAAGATATGACAATCCAGAGGATTGTAAGAGCTATGCATTGAAAAGGCCCAAAGCCCAAACTCTTGAAGTGAATCTCGGTTGTCCAAATCAAGAGGCCATGTGGCGCTAGATCTAACACTTTGGAAATATGACACTTCGGAGGATTGCACGAGCAAGAATAATAAAAACTCACAAAGCCCGAACTCCTGAAGTGAATCTCACCCATACAAAACAAGAGGAAACATGGAGGCAGGTATCTCACTTCAGAGATACGACACTCCAGAGGATTGTAAGAGATATGCATTGAAAAGGCCTGAAGCACTAACTCCTGAAGTAATTGTGAACTGTTGATATTTTCCGCAGGAATCAAGGTCCATGCAAGAGTGGTGTGTGGTAGAAAAATCATGGCTTTCCAAAATTGTAGTTTGTTGTAGATCAATGACCACATTTTATTGCGGGGATGGAACATGCTTGAACGTTAAAATTCTAGAGCGGTCCCACAATCGAAACCATGGTATAGCGGAAGAGGTACGTGGTAGTTGGTGGTGAATTATGGGGATATAAGAAGTGTGGATCTAAACCACCCTTGGAAACCTCCGCAATAATGTGCTTATATAGGGCCCAATCTGAGAGAAGCACATGGAAAAAAACTAGGCGTTAGGCCTCGTCCTGATCCCAAGAAGAAATAAGTCAATGAAATAAGGACTGGTGGTTGAATCATCGATTACCTTCTTAAATGGAAGCATGAGGGGTCTGGCTGAGGAGACAGAAAACTGTCAGCTTGAAGTACCAGAGAAGGTAGCTTTTCCTGCAGGCCCATATTGACTAGAGTTTCCTACTAATAGAAGGAATAGGATAGAAAAAATAAGACATACGACACTGGAGAAGAGATACTCAAGAAACAAGACATGTCTTCTGTTTTGATTATAAATACATCAGATGAATGATATGTAAGAGAGGAGGGGGGTCCGGCCCAATATAGGAGGAAGTTTTGAGAAATGTTTATGATTGTATATTTCATTTGGAAGCTGGAGGGGTATGTAGCTATAAATTGTATTGTTATTGAAGATTCATATGAGTTGTTTCATCAGATTTGTCTTCTATGTTCTCTGTTCTATTCTTCATCTTGTTTGAACGTATCGTAGATTTTGAGGATTAAAATTTTCCATTGATTGATAGATTCTTGATGCGGTAGAGGATATGTTGTAAGCTTTCCTATTTATCATTGTTTACTGTTTAGACACATATAAATTATCTTTGCAAAGAGGATATTTTCTTAGTGAACATTCATCTTTATGTTATTCTCCTATTCTTCTCTTCATCATTATACAAATATTTTGTCTGATAGGGAGCTTAAATCCCTTCAATGAGCAGACTATTTATGACTCCATAGCCCAATGGTCCATCATTGATATGAAGTGATATCTATTGTATTTTCCTTTCTTTAAAGTCTTTTTGAGACACCTACAAAAACCATTTCAATACATTTACATTTTGATGGGTATTGGGCTTCTCCTATTGCAGTCTGAGGGTGACTCTAAGTGCTAACATCGATAAACTCCATTCTTACAGCGTGAGGATGTGTCATCTTATCTAGGCTTATGAGACAATCCCAAATCCATTCGTTTATTTAGAGCATGCTCCATCGAATGAAATTCTCCAGTAACCATCAAATACACATTCTGGGACCTCCAAGTCTTGAACTTGTTCTCAGCTTTCATTCTTCTCCATGTCCAAGATAACGTAGTTTCTGGTCCCGACGTCTATGTTGTATTCCATTAATTAATTATCCTTCTTCTTTAAGGAGAAAGGTTTTATGGGATCTCGAGGTAATTTAATCATCGCTCCCTCCTTGCCTAGTAGCATCATACATATACCATCGTTCATTATATATCCACCAATCATGGAGCTCCAATATATAACTAGCACAAACCCATATGCTGGAGGTAGATCTACCACAATAATATTAAAAATTGTGATGATATGCGGAGTTGCGGTAATCCACGCATAAAATCCTTGATTTCTCCATATGTCGACACTTTTCACAAATCGATGGCATATATTCTTTCGCCAGTTTCCTAATATTTAGTGCAGTTCATGCCAAATTCTTCCTTGACCGTGAGTAGCATTATATTATTTGTCACACCAGTATCAACTAAAAAATTATGCAATGCAACATCATGGTTTTCAATTGAGATGTATAATGGTGGAATTCTACCTCTCATCTTAGCGGTCGACAGGATCTGGTTCTATTTTGGAGTGGTAACAACAACTTCTGTTCTTTCCAATGGATCATCCAACAATTTCAAGATATTCTTCCTCTGCTGAGGAATATTCACCACTTTTGTAAAAGGAAAGGTTATCCTTAGTTTACTTAAGTCCTCCACAACATTGTACTTCATTTGAGTTGAGCTTGTTGCTATGTCTTTCCTTATGGTTCCAATTGTCACCTTCTCATTCGTCACTTTTTCACAGGCTTTCTCTTTTTCTTTTTCTTTGTTGGAGTTGCCTTTATTCTTGGGTCTATTTACAAATCCTCTTGTATGGGCGACGTTTTCTTTCAAGTTAGGATTGTCGTCACCTTCTCCATATATGTACATGGATGCCTCACATCCGTCCATCTGCATTGTATTGGAGAATTCACCAAGTAAGTAATAAACTTCTTGTTCGGTCATTTTCTCATCACAGACATCATCCAAAACAACCGCATTTGGAGTGGGTTGTCTAGGAACCCTTAGTCTCAGTGGGTCTTCAGTATTCTCAAATCTAACCCTATTTTTGGGGGGAGGTTTCCTCACTTGTTCAGGAATTGGAATTCTTTGGCTTGGCATGTAATTATCTCCCCTTCTTAGCTTGGTTATTTCATTCTGCATCTATTTAATGGTCCTATTCATGTGCACAATCTCAATTCTTTTCTTTATTTCATGTGTTGTTGTAGGGTAAACATTTACGTCAAGTATGGTTCCCTTAAAAAATCCTCCTCCCACCATTTGATTCTAAGCTGCTCGATGTTTAAAATCTTCATTTCTTCTCGAGATGGAAGCTCCTTGATTATCGATATTCAATGCTCCCATATGAATTTGTACTTTCCACAATATAATTTCAGGGTCGGCAGCAATTTCAATAATAATTTCTTCCATCTCAATAGTCTTAGTCATTTCGTCCTCTAGGGTATCCATGTGGGATCTTATGATGTCATATTTCACATTCGGGGGCCTTGCATTCTTATAGCAACCGATAATGACTGGGTCATTTGGTATTTTTTCTTCTAGGATTCTACTCAAAGTCTTATTGAACCTGAGATTAAAATCTTGTATCCTTTCATTCTTCCTTAACCTAATCTGGGTGAAGTCTGTGAGGAGGGTGTGGTAAGCAATTGGGGGAGAAAACATATTAAGGAATATAACTTCAAGGTCATTAAATGAGCAAATGGATATACTGGGAAATGTTGTATACCATTCATAAGCTCTTTCTGATGAAGTTTGCAAAAATAACCTCACCATGATGTCATCATGCTCAACTCGGTAGAAGTCACAAATGTCAATAAATAAATGCAAATGCCTCTTTGAATCAATTTTCCCATCTCTGGAAAATTCCTTCAAGGTTCCCTTGGGGATAACTGGGAGTTTGTGTTGTTCAACCATGATATTAAGAGGGGAATCTCTCACTCTCCTTCTATTTCGAAACCCCGGGATTCCTTGGTTTCTTGCAACATCTCTTTCTCCTCCTTGTCTCTCCTCATGATGTTCGATCCGAGGTTGTTCATCTCTTTCCGTCACTATTTAGGAGGTTTCAGAATTAGACCTTTCACTTATAGGGATAGAAAGTTGTTTACTTTTACTTTGGGTGATGGGTACCTTATACTCGTCCAGCTTCAATCTTGACCTTGTTCTTGTGTTGCTCTATCCAATATTTGATTTCTTCGATATTGTCGTTCTTCTCTCCTTTGTATTCAGAGAATTTCTCTTTCTTATTCTTGGTGTAATATCTTCCAAGACCCATTCAAATCCTCTCAAGTCTGGGCTATTGATATTATCAAGTTATATAATTGGTGCAGAATGCTTCTTTGATTATTTAATCCAATTTCTAACTGGGGTTGTTTACCCTGGGGTAAAGTCATATATTTCTTTCAAAATGTTGGGCCAGGTTCTGAATTGTCAGTTCATGTCCCTAGCATGGTCGCCAAAAATGTTTACACTTGAATCTGTCAGGACTGAAATGACAACATCACGAGGATGTGAATCCTCTTGCGTTTTTATAAAGGTTGTACTCATCTATCCGAGATTTATAAAATGTGGGACTTTTGTAAGAAGTCCTTCAAGAAATGAAATAGATATAATAGAAAACGGAAAATATTTTTATTTTATCTTTTAAAAAGAGAATTCTTAGGAATGGACTAGGAAACATGCACATTCATACATTCAAAGTAAATAAATAGAATTCCTCACATCCATCATAGTAGGGCTAAAGATTTATGATCACATAAAAATTAAAATAAAATGATCTACATGCATAAAAGAACTTTGACATAGTGATACATGGGTAGCTCAAATGAATACAACGATAGATCAAACTCACTTTATATTCAAAAAAACTAGGTTACAAAGTACAGTCGAGATTGTTCCCAAAATAGTTTTCTTGGAATTTCTAAAAAATATATAGTTCAATACATATCCTCTGAAATTAAAATGTGTTTGTCATAATGACTGGGATTGATCCAGAATGTATTTGCGGAATTATTATCAAAATATGCTTAACATAGAATAATAGATATACAGTAAAATTGGTTTCTATTCAATAAGGAAATAAGTTGAAACTGTAAAATGTAGCGGAAACAAGCTTGTTAGAATGGTGGTGGCTTATCTCTGAGAAGATATGTGACGGTTGCGCTCATTCGCAAGAATATCCTTACAATAAGGATATGAAGGTATTTTTATAATGAAAAGGAATGTCAAAAGCCATAGACATCCAAAAAACCTAACCCTAGGAGATGAAGCGCCAAAAGTCATGTGGGCCCTGTTTGGGTAAGTTAGTACATCAACTTCCCAGGGTCGTAACTTTTGCATACGATATTCATTTTAGGCGCCTGATAGCCTGTTGGAAAGTTCTATCCGAGGAATACACATTTTTCTTCTATCTTTCAAAGGTCATTTTGACTGTGGTGAACCCTAAAAAAAGTTGTTTAGGGCCTAAAAACAGCCCCGCAAGTCAGGGAATCGAAAACTACGAAAAAAACTGCCAAAATGAGCCAGTTGGAATAGGTGGGAGGCCACCGACATCCTTCCTCAATTTCCTATAACTTTGTGAGGAAAATTTGTCTTTATTGATGTTATGGTATTACAAGACCCATTGAATTTCAATTTACTCCTTGGGCGATATTATGTCTATGCCATGAAAGCTATTGTGTCCACTCTCTTTCATGTGATATATTTCCCTCGCGATGGAAGAATGGTGACTATTGATCAACTTTCATTTGTTGGCCCTGACTTGAACATCAACCCAATGACCTCCCTAAATGGGTCTTATATGCAGTTGGTATCACCCCTTCCACAGGTCAATTATGTGGCATTGTCTCCCATGCCTTCAGTTGTTGATGAAGAAGACTTAGATTCGGTAGTTGACATGGTAATATCTTTGGTAGGGCTATTGGAGCATGATCTCCTTACCCCTGACGCGACCCTCGACATGTGTTCCTTCCAGAGAATTCTTCTTCCATCTAGTGAAGATCTCTTGGAATCCATGACCTAGTTTTGTCCCTTGACATGGTGTCCTTCCAGAGCATTATCCTCTTGGAATCCATGATCAAGAAGAATCCACAAGCATAGTTTTTCCTCTCTCTATAAATATTGTTAAAAAAATGAAACAAAAATCTGGGGATTGAACCCAAAGCCTTGAGCATAGTTCTTTTCCTGTGTCAAGCTCATTATAAAATGAAACAATCACCTCTCTCGTCAGGTCGAGTCTTTCGCGAGATCTCGTAGATGTCGATTCGATTCTTTCGTTAGGTCTCACTTTTTAACATTCATTTCATCCACCCTTATCCCTTTTCTCCATCTAGTAGAGAAATTGGTGACAACCTCAAATTTAGTGAATGAATTGAATCTTGGGGGGCATGTCTCTAGCCTTTGATCATTCTGGAGTTAAGCCACTAGATTTCAAGCTGGGGGCATAGTACCGAGCTTAGTCTTTGTTCTTTCTCACACTCGTAAAAACTTGAGAATGTAATCGAGAAACCTTTTATCTCTTTTTTGGGCTCGCATGTTTATATGAAAAAGGAACCCCCTAGAGTCTCCTTTAAGCTCTTTTCAGACTCTCTAAACATGAAAATATTTCCGAGTGATCTTGATTCCTTTCCCACTCGTTAAAAGGTTTGAAAGGGCGTCTTTTGAGTGATAATTTATCTCTTTTTCTCCCTTGCGAGACTAATATTACGAAAAAGTAAAAAACCGGAGTCGTCTTTAAGTCAATTTCAAACTCTCTAAATATGAAAAACCACTGAGTTTACCTTCACTGGACTCGTTAAACAATCATACATTGAAGGGCCCATACGGGCCGAACCCTTACTTCTTCCAATTCGTTAAACAAAGGAAGAGGAACTTACCGAAGGTGAGTTATATCGAGCATACATTACCCTCCTCGAGCTCGTTAAACTAAAAAGAGGTACTCATCTATCTGGATGGGGGAAAAATTGAAGGAAGCAAGCCAAGCAGTTTTTGAAAACATTACCAGTAATTCTTATAGTCGCCCTTGAACATGGCATTTTATCTTTGCACGCATTTTTATATGTCAAACCTCTGCACTGAACCAATCCTTTGAGTTTACTTACTCTTTTGGGTCACCCAACAAAATTCATAGTATCCAATACATTATAAAGTTTTGTTCCTTGTCGAATTTATGTTGTCTTGCCTCAGTGTTCAAGGGAAGTATCTGCCTCAAGATTCAACCATCACAAATTCCTGTTTCAATACCCATTTCAGTCCATGTTCATTTGATCCACCAATTACATATCTATGTTAGTTTTGTGTCATTGATGGGGGATACACCAAGGCCCTCCCTCGATGAGTCTATTACTGTCAACTTCAACACATTATGCAGGAGCTAGAGTTAGAAACCAGTTAGCACCTTGGGACCTGCATGCCTCAATGGTAGGCCTCCTAGCATCTGACAGTGGGTTTACATCATTGACCTTTGATCGGATGATTCCATGGATGTTCAACTTCATCTCATCCATTCACATTCGTTGGAATGTACTAGAGTACCTTGGGAATCATTGACATCAATGGTGATTTCCCTCACGCTTGTTAACAATTTACCTCATTGATCGGTAATCAAGTGGTTTCTGCCATGTTCAACATCAATATTTCTATTCACATGGTTAGATTCATACTACATAGGGATCGGTAAGAAGACCTTGGTTTGAGTCATCACTCTTATATGTACTTTACCAAGGTTGCAATGGAGTTTCACTTGAATATTGACACATATATTGTCACATAGATCCACTTTGTATTGGTTCGTGGCTATGTCTTGTCGTCTCATAGATCCATTGTGTATTCTTCATGGCTACGATCAATTCAGGTCATAGGAGTATAGATCCACATTGTATATTCAGTGGCTATACCCTTTTTTCAATATAATTATGGATCCGCAGTGTATTTTATGGCAGCCATACCTTGAAAGTCTTTGTCACTCAAGCATAGGTATGCCTACCTTGGGTTTGAAACATGTCACAATATTTATTTGATGGTTGTGTGCAGCTTCTATCAGGTTCTCTGAGTCCATACCCTTGTCTGAAAAAGTCTACAAAGTACTTCAATCATCGTTTTCTATCTTCTAACTTCGCACTTTGGGGGGAAATCTGTTACACATCAAAATTACTCACTTCAATAGTGTCGCAAGTGTCGTCATTACAAGTGTTGTAAGTGTCACGTCTTGTTCGCAAGTGTCTCATCTTGACCACAAGTGTCGCAAGTGTTGCAAACATCATACTTTCATATTTCCTATGTCGTGTCTCTAACGACATCATAAAGACACTTAAGACACCTTCAAAGACTGGTTTAAGAAGGAGAAATCATTTGATGAGGAGTCAAAGTATTTGTCATGAAGAAAACCACTTAAAAATTATTTTTTGAAGGCAACACTCAACTACCCACTATCAGGGAGTGTCGATGCTCCCTAACCTTCTTTGGGAGAGCGTTGAAACAATATATGCACCCTTTTGAGGGAGCAATTCCCTTTCTGAGCGAATTTTGGTTTGTTGAGATAAATCAGGGAAGAATCCCCTCAATATATGAAGTTGGTTGGATTCAAATACAAGGTCAAGGCATGATTTTAGGGAAGATCCACAACTGAAGGAGAGGAATCCTCAACTTATCCAAAATATCTCTCAAGTGGTTGGGTCTCTCCAAGCCTATATAAGGAGGCCTCTTCATGGTGAAAAGATGGAGATAGAGATACCAAACTTATTATCTCATGAGTGGTATTCAGATATGGAGATATGGAGACATGGTGAATCATCAAACTTATGATCTCATAAGGGAGATATCATTGAAGCATCAACATTCTGTGTGGATTATTTGAGAAAGGGTTTGGATGAAGGGATCTTGGTGAATTTGTTGCACTACATCCATGGCTATAAGCACCACTTTGTTCTCATTAATATAAATCTATGATTGGCATGTTTCCTTTAAAGTTTACGTACATTTCATGAACTTGCCTCTAGTAGGTAGATCTATTTTTGAGCTAATATCAATAGAATAGGAAGTTTGTTGTATCTTTGTTTGTTCTATAGGACTTATTGAGGAGCTTAGGATTGAAGCTTAACTTGGATTGTGCGAGGAAAAACACCATTTAAAAGGTACACTTTTCTTCTTCCTCTTCACACATTAGCTTAGTTAGATCTAAAAGGAAAGCCAGTGTCCACAATATCACTTTTCTATCTTGGTCATAGGGGTCTAGTATCCAAGAGAGAATCCACTTGTCCACAAGAGGATTAATCTGTAACAGAAATTGGTGACTCCACTGAGGAGGGACCTTGATTTTTGATTCCTTTCCTAGGTATTGTCTTTCATATCGTTTCTCTGATTCTTATATCTGTTGATTGGCTTTTTATTTTCATCATATTCACTCTGATTGACTAATTTTTCTTGAATTTTTTATTTTCTGGGCATTTTTTGGAACTTTAAGAGCCTAGTGCTCCCATGACTTTGCTACCAGAGTGCTAGAGCTCCCTACTGGTCTTACATAGAGAATTGGAACGCTCTGGTTCCCTTTACACCAGAGTGCTACCCCTTTTCTATGAAAAATATTCTAGGGTTTCATTCTTTGAGTTCATTTCTTGCTTTTAGCACTTACTTAGGAGTCCTACAACCTCAATACATCTTGGTCTTGGCCTTCAGCACTTTGCTTTCTAATAATTGATCACCTTTTGTTTGGAATTTTTATGTTTGTTCCTTACCTTGAAGTCACTCTTTGTCTTTGACGATTTAGAGTCAACTTACTGTTTTCTTCTCATTTATCTGACTGAGTGGAATATTTTGTGAGGAAAGTCAAGGATATATGCACTATTCCATTTGATATTTGAGGTCATTTTCCCAACCAATTATTGGTTGTTTAATCATCCATTACCTTTGTCCTACCTTCACTAGAAATTTCACCCTTTTTCATGCATTTTGGGTAATTTTTTACAAATTTTTGGCTATTTTTCTGAGTTTTTGGGAACACCAACGCCCCCTTGTAGGCCATACCAGAGCGTCAGCGATCCCCTACAGTGTATTAGGGGGCGTTGCAACACTCTGTGCACCCTTCTAGGGGAGTGCTAGTGTCTTTTTTGAGTGAAATTGCCTTCTTTTGCTCAATCTTTTGCAGCTTGTTTTGTAGTACTCTTTACCCAGAGTCTATGGTTGGTTTGTGAAGTTGTTTGGATTGGTTCTTGATGGTTTTCGATGCTTGTCACTCTATTTTTTATTGATTGGAGCTTGAAACCTCTTTCATAAATGTGAAATTTCCCTTTCTAGTTGCATTTTTGTCGGGACATTTTTGAGTGGTTTCTCTTTCTCCCTATCATTTATTGGATTTTTCTTCACATTTTATTGTCTTCCTTGAATTCTTGCATTTGAAGTAGCGGAATTGCATGTTTTTTGGATTTTTTAGGACATTCTGCATTTGTAATGATGAATGTTTTCTCCTTCTCATAGCATAGTTTTCATCGAAATGAAAAGATTGCATATTCATCTCTTTGCATAACTTTCCAGTCTGTCAAAACGCCATATTGTCCACGCCATTTTTCCTTTGAGTAACAACAGCCTTAAAAATCAAACGCTAAACTAAAAATCGATTAGAGATTTTTTACATTTTTTGGTAGCAAACCTACATTAGATTAGTTGTAGGGATTTGGAATAGGTATGAAAGATAACTTTCCAAATATGAAAACAAACATAGGATCTTGTGTTAAGGAGCGGTGAAATCCAATTGATACATTTTGTATTGGGAAGCCCTTCTCACACAAGGGTCAAACCTGAGGTCGCATTAAGACTGGAAGAGTTACTCACCCTGCTTTGTTGGTCTTGGTGTAGAGATTGCGCGTAATATGGGGGTCTCTTGCAAGGTATACCCATAATGATGAGTGGAATCCTTTCAAGTTGATTTCGGGCTAGATACCCTATCCTTGCGTGTATTGGACTGTCGACTATTTCCCCAGGCATCACTGTTGTAGTTGGTAACCTTAGTGGCCTATATATTTAGGGTATTTACACAAGGTGACTGTGGAGGGGCAAGTATTCATGGTACCTGGAATCGACATTGGCCAGACTCACTCAAGCTCCTTGGAGGGTATACCCATGATTATGTGTGGAAGATTGCACCAGGGTGTAATTCCATTAAGTAATTCATCATCATAACTTTTCCACCGGCTCTATCTCATCCCCTTTTTACTTTGTTCCCACGAAGTTGTATTTCATCACCAACTAGTGTGATCATTGTGAGAAGGTTTCGTTTTCTTGCTTGCTTACTAGATTTTTAGTGTGTGTTGTTTGTTCTCCTGAGAAGAATCTAGGTTGGATATTTATTTTTATGGCATCAGTTCCTGGAATGACCAATGAAGGAACCCCTTTTCCAGGGGAACCCTTTGTTTTTCCTTCTTATGGAAATGTTGGTCCTCCTTAAATCGCTACTTTGAGCCTTCCAGGTCTCACAATTGGGTTACCAGTATGGTTGTTTTCCACTTTGGTGATCTTGAATGCAAGTGCTTCATATGTAAGCACACCACCCACACATCAACCTCATGTCAACCTTCGCCTTCTTCACCCGTCAGGTCTCCTTCCATTTCTCCTTCTTTTCCTAGTCAAAGCTCTCAAATGAGTATCCATATTGATAAGAAGAAGAAGAAACGAAGAGAGAAGAAGAAGAAAAAGAAAGGGGCCAAGCCTCCAACTACATCAGATGTTGGATCCAAGAAACCATCTACTATTAATAGTACTGGGAGTGTTGATGAGGTCGATAAGATTAAAATGAAAAATCTGAAACCCAAATTTCCTTGCAGTCTTTGTAAGGGTGACCACTTTCTAAGGGATTTCCCTAGTATTCCCAAGGTCTTAGAAGTGTGGTCCTCCACGTCATCAACCTCTGCTAGTCATGCTGGTGGTGCCCCATCAACTAGTGACATTAAGGTTGGTAAGAACAAGACAACTGTCAAATTTCCTTGTATGTTATGTGAAGGTGATCATTATTCTCACCTTTGTCCTCATATCGACGAGGCTTCTTCTCTTTTGAAAAATCTTCAACTTCCAATAGGTTATTGTAAGATTTCTCCCAACCCATCATTAGTTGATGGACTGGTCAATTCAGTTCGATCCCTGGTCAATCCAATTGATCAGGTGGTCAATCTAGTTTCATCCTCGGTTGAACCACTAACCCAAATGGTTAATCCGTTTCCACCTGTTGACCCCATTCTCCCTTTGGAGAATGAAACCCAAGTGGTCGATTTGATGTCGTTATCGATCGTTCCCGCTCCTCCATTAAGGAGTTCCAAAGTGGTTTCTCTGGTTACTTCATCGGTCAATCCCATTCCTCCTCTGATGAGTGCCAAAGTGGTCGATCTGATTACATCATCAATCAATCCCACTCCTCCTCTGAAGACTTCCAAAGGGGTTGATATGGTTCCACCATCGGTCAATCCCATTCCTCCATTGAGGAGTGCCAAAGTGGTTTCTCTGGTTAGATCATCGGTCAATCCCACTCCTCCTCTAAAGAGTGCCAAAGTGGTCAATCTAGTTCCACCATCGGTCTATCCTAATCTCCCTCGATTAAACCCGAAACTGCCCATGTTTTTCTTGTTGATACAAGATCTACCGTGTTGGGGGGAATTCCTTCTTCTCCTATGAAAACCCCTCCAAGTAATGAGGCCATCCTTTTTGATTGGGGTACGCTAACTGGACCTCATCTTCCCTCTCACATTCCTTTCAATATTATAGTACAGGTTTGTGGTCGAGCCATTCCTCATACACTGATAGATGAAGGTTCCTCGATTAGTATTTTGTCCTCAATTGCTTGGCAAGCTTTCGTTTATCCTCAGCTTGTGTCAGTTAACCAGATTTTGTTCTCTTTTAACAGAAGAACCAGCCACCCTTTAGGGATCCTTCCTCATTTTCCTGTAACTTTGTGAGGAAAATATATCTTTATTGATGTTATGGTAGTCCAAGACCCCTTGGATTTCAATTTACTCCTTGGGCAAGATTATGTCTATGTCATCAAAGCTGTTGTGTACACTCTCTTTCGTGTCATATATTTCCCTCATGATGAAATAACGGTGACTATTGATCAAATTTCATTTGGTGGCCCTGACTTGACCATCAACCCAATGACCTCCCTAAATGGGTCTTATATGCAGTTGGTATCACCCCTGCCACAGATCAATTATGTGGCGTTGTCTCCCATGCCTTCAGTTGCTGATGAAGATGACTTAGATTTGGTAGTTGACATGGTGATCGCTTTGGTAGGGATATTGGAGCTTGATCTCCTTACCCCTGACGTGACCCTTGACATGTGTTCCATCCAGAGCATTCTTCTTCCATCCAGTGAAGATCTCTTGGAAGCCATGAATGATTTTTGTCCCTTGACATGGTGTCCTTCCTGAGAATTATACTCTTGGAATCCATGATCAAGAAGAATCCACGAGCATAGTTTTTCCTCTCTGTAGCAAGCTCGTTAAAAAAATGACACATAAATTTGGGGATTGAACCCAAAGCCTTGAGCATAGCTATTTTCCTATGTCAATCTCATTGAAAAATTAAACAGTCACCTCTCCCATCAGGTCAAGTCTTTCTCCAAATCTCATAGATGTCAAGTTGAGTCTTTCATTAGGTCTCATTTTTTAACCTTCATTTCATCCACTGTTATCCTTTTTCTCCATCTAGTAGAGAAATTGGTGACAACTTCAAAGTTGGTGAATGAATTGAAGCTTGGGGGGCATGTCTCCAGGCTTTGATCATTCTGGAGTTAAGCCACTAGCTTTCAATATGGGGGTAGAGTACCGAGCTTAGTCTTTGTTATTTATTGCGCTCGTAAAAACATGAGAATGTAACCGAGCAACCTTTTATCTCTTTTTCAAGATCGCATCGATATATGAAAAAGGAACCCCCTAGAGTCTCGTTTAATCTCTTTTCAGACTCTCTAAACATGAAAAGATTGCCAAGTGAAATTTCTTCCTTTTCCTCTCATTAAAAGGTTTGAAAGGGCATCTTTCAAGGGATAATTTATCTCTTTTTCGCCCTCGCGAGACTAATATTACGAAAAATAACAACACCGGAGTCATCTTTAGGTCATTTTCAGACTCTCTAAATATGAAACACCATAGAGTTTACCTTCTCTGGACTCGTTAAACAATCGTACATTGAAGGGCCCATACGGGACCGAAACCTTACTTCTCCCAGTTAGTTAAAAAATGGAAGAGGGACTTACCGAAGGTGAGTTCTATCGAGCATGTGTTACCCTCCTTGAGCTCGTTAAACTAAAAAGAGGTACTCATCTATCTGGATGGGGGAAACATTGAAGGAAGCAAGCCAAGCAGTTTTTGAGAACATTACCAGTAATTCTTACTGTCACCCTTGAACAGGACATTTTATCTTTTCACACATTTTTATCCGCCGAACCTCTGCACTGAACCAATCCTTTGAGTTTCCTTACACCTTTGGGTCACCCGACGAAAGTCACAATATCCACTACATTATCAAGTTTTGGTCCTTGTTGAATTTCTACTATCATGCCTCAATGTTCAAGGGAAGTATCTTCCTCAAGATTCAACCATCACAAATTCCTATTTCAATACCCATGTCAGTCCATGTTCATTTGATCCACCAATTACATCTATGTGTCAGTTATGTGTCATTGATGGGGGATGCACCAAGGCCCTCCCTTGATGAGTCTATTCCTGTCGACTTCAACACATTATCTAGGATCTAGACTTAGAAACCAATTAGTACCTTGGGACCTGCATGCCTCAATGGCAGGACTCCTTGTGTCTGACAATGGGTCTACATCATTGACCTATGATCGGTTATTCCACGGATGTTCGACTTCATCTCATCCATTCACATTCGTTGGAATGTACTAGAGTACCTTGGGAATCATTTACATCAATGGTGATTTCCCTGGTGCTTGTTAACGGTTTACCTCATTGACAGGTAATCAATTTGTTTCTACCATGTTTGACATCAGGACATCTATTCACATGGTTAGATTTGTACTACATCAGGATCGGTAAGAAGACCCTGGGTTGAGTCATCACTCTTATATGTACTTTACCCAGGTTGCGATGGAGTTTCACTTGAATATTGACACATATACTGTCACATAGATCCACTTTGTATTGGTCCATGGCTGTGTCTTGTCATCTCGTATATCCATTTTGTATTCTTTGTGGCTACGATCAGTTCAGGTTATAGGAGTATAGATCCACATTGTATATTTACTGGCTATACTTTTTTGTCAATATAATTATGGATTCACAATGTATTTTATGGCGACCATACCTTGAAAGTCTTTATCACTCAAGCATAAGTATGCCTGCCTTGGGTTTGAAACATGTCACAATATGTGTTTGATGGTTGTGTGCAGCTTCTATCAGGTTCTCTGAGTCTGTACCCTTGCTTGAAAATGTCTACAAAGTACTTCATTCATCAATCTATGTCTTCTAACTTCGCACTTTGGGGGGGAATCTGTTACACATCAAAATTACTCACATCAATAGTGTCGCAAGTGTTGTCATTACAAGTGTTGTAAGTGTCAGATTATGTCCACATGTGTCTCATATTGACCAAAAGTGTCGCAAGTGTCGCAAACATCATACTGTCATCTTTCCTATGTCATGTCTCTAACGACATAATAAAGACACTTAAGACACCTTCAAAGACTGGTTTAAGAAGGAGAAATCATATGATGAGGATTACAAAGCATTTGCCATGAAGAAAATCAATTAAAAATGATTTTTGGAAGGCAACACTCCCCTACCCAATGTTAGGGAGCATTGACGCTCCCTAACCTTCTTTGGGGGAGCGTCGAAACACTCTTTGCACCCTTTTGGGAGAGAGCTACCCTTTCTAAGTGAATTTTGGTTTGTTGACATAAATCAAGGAAGAATCCCCTCAATCTCTGAAGTTGGTTGGATTCAAATCCGAGGTCAAGGCATGATTTTAGGGAAGATCCACAACTGAAGGAGAAGAATCCTCAACTTATCCCAAAGATCTCTCAAGTGGTTGGGTCTCTCCAAGCCTATATAAGGAGGCCTCTTCATGGTGAAAAGATGGAGATAGAGACATGGATGATTTTAGGGGCTAAATTTCGTTCATGGGCTAATTTTCCATGGTTTTTCCAAAAATGAGATTCGCTATTTTAAAAATGATTCGCCCAAATTCTATACGATAAAATTATTTTACCTTAAAAATCGCTAAAAGTTATAAAAAATATATAAAATCCATAGAAATTTCAATATTTTTACAAAAATATTGCCAAACATTTATAGTTGGCATATGAAGGATTAGTAAGATTCGCCAAGGTTTCTACATTTTAAAATAAATTTACATTCTTAAAATCATCCCTGGATAGAGATACCAAACTTATGATCTCATGAGTGGTATTCATATATGGAGATATGGAGACATGGTAAAGTATCAAACTTATGATCTCATAAGGGAGATATCATTGAAGCATCAACATTCTGTGTGGATTATTTGAGAAAGGGTCTGGACAAAGGGATCTTGGTGAAGTTGTTGTACTACATCCATGGTTGTAAGCACCACTTTGTTCTCATTAATATAAATCTATGCTTGGCCTGTTTCCTTTAAATTTTGCATACATTTCATGAACTTGCCTCTAGTAGGTAGATCTATTTTTGAGATAATATTAATAGAATAGGAAGTTTGTTGTATCTTTGTTTGTTCTACAGGACTTATTGAGGAGCCTAGGATTGAATCTGAACTTGGACTGTGCGAGGAAAAACACCATTAAAAAGGTACACTTTTCTTCTTCCTCTTCACACATTAGCTTAGTTATATCTAAAAGGAAAGTCAGTGTCCACAATAGCATTGTTTTGTCTTGGTCATAGGGGTCTAGTATCCAAGAGAGAATCCACTTGTCCATAAGGGGATTTCTCTATAACAAGGGGAGACTCTCTTCACATGTGCGAGGGTTCTTGGAATTATACATGTGTAGGATATGCACAATCATTCGATTTAAGACGTCGGTTTGGCCATCTGTCTGGGGGTGGAAGGTCATGAATTTGGTGATCTTGGTGTCCAACAGTAACCAGAGAGTTGACTAGAATGTGTTGAGAAATCGACTGTCCCGATCTGAGAAAATGGTTTTTGGGATTCCAAAATTTACCCAGACTCGTTCAAAGAAGAGCTTGGAAGTGCCCTCTACTATGATTCTCTTCTTGCAGGTAGACATAATCACCATCTTAGAAAATCAATCCACAACCACAAAAAAATAATCATTGCCCCGCTTGGTGGAATGGAGGCCCAACATGTAGTCCATTGAGATGGATTCCCATGGCCTGTCATAAGTAGGCAGAGGGGTGTATAGGTCATGTTTCTTAGTGGGTTGTTTGGCAATCACAAAGGTAGTGTAGGACCTGATATACTTTTTGACCTCTTGTCGAAGTTTCAGCTAGTAGAAATGTTTCTACAACATTGCCACTATCTTTGCGACACTAAAGTGTCCTGCCACCCAAATGTAGTGGTATTCCCATATCAACTTCACTCACTCACTTGATGGAACAAAAATATGGCCTAGACGATACAACAACCTGTCCTAAATATGGAAATTAGCGACAATTGCATTTGCGCCCAACATTTGGTAGGTGGTGGCGAAGTCTGGGTTTGTCACATAGAGTTGGGGGCATCCAGAGATCTCATGGCCGCAAGATTCTAGCACCATGGTGAGTGTCATGACTAGCAGTGTACTGAGGCAATCAAAGACGTGATTGGTGATTCTCATTTTATGCTTGATGTCGAGGTGGAATTGTTGCAAGTACATGGAATACTTCTGATGATGATCATTCTCCAATTTAACTTGTGTCTGCATGAATTGTAGTGGCTTATGATTAGTGTAGATGAATGTCTCCTTCCCAAGAATGTAATGCCTTTACTGGTAGCATGATTTCACAATAGAGTACATTTCTTTTTCATAAGTAGGGTACTTACAGAAAACATAGGATAGTGTCTCACTATGATAAGCCACGGGGTGGATGTGTTGAGTGAGAACGACGCCCACAACATAGTATAAATCATTTGTCTCGATCTCAAAGGGTTGTTGCTTGTTCATTAGTGAAAGTACTATGGATGAGCATAAGCACTACTTCAAATCATCGAACTCTTGTTGTTTGGACCAATCCCACACAAATTTCACCTTACCACCACCCCTGGTTACTTGGTTGAGGGCCCATGCAATATCAGAGAATCCCAACATGAACCTACGGTAGAAATTGGCAAGGTCCAAGAATCTCTGAGGCTCAGCGAGTGTGGTTGGGGTTGGCCAGTCACAAATGACTTGGATTTTGGCTAGATCTACAAGTACTCCATGTTGATCAATAATGTAGCCTAGTTAATGAACCCTGTCTATGTCGAAGGATCATTTTTCCAAGTTGGCCTAGAGCTAATGTTGTTGTAGGGTGTGCAGAACCTGCTAAATATGTTGCAATTGTTCTGCCCAAGTCTTGTTGTAAATGAGGATGTCATCTAGATACACCACTAGAAAAGTATTGGTGAATGGTCACAGGATATCTTCCATCATCCTCACGAAAGTGGTTGGAGCATGTGTCAAACCAAAGGGAATGACCAACCATTCAAAAATACCTTCCTTTGAATTGAAGGCGGTCTTCCGTACATCTATTTGCTCTATTGGGACCTGGTGGTAGTCACACTTCAGATCAATATTACTGAATTATTTGGCCCCCATGAGTTGAACAATGAGGTCTTTGATTCAAGGAATTGAGTACCAGTTTCTGACTTTGATTTTATTCAAGGCCAGGTAATCAATGCAGAGTCTCTAGGTTCCATATTTCTTTTGTACCAACACGATTGGGCTCCCTCAATGTGATGAGATGGGATAGATGTGACCCTTATGGAGAAGTTTTTGGATGTTTCACTTGATATCCTCATTCTCTAATAGAGAGCGGCTGTAGACTGGCCCATTGGGAAGCGGTGCGTCAAGGGTCAAATCGATGGCGTGCTTGACCTGACAATGCAAAGATACCCCGATAGGTGAGGAAAAGATATCTGAGTATTCTTCCACGACCTTATCCACTTTCTTCTACTGTGTGGAGAGGTCGTCCACGGAGACCCTGGATGTGGTTGTGATATTTTTCTCATTCTGAGAGAGAATCATGAAGAAGACAAAATTCCCTATCTAAGACATGACCTTTTTGCATTGCTTGGAAGAGATCAAGGAAATATCACTAGGCGGGACTCCCTTGAGTATCCTGTACAATTTCTTGTTCAAAGTAATAATAACACTACGAGACCTAGACTCATATACAACATGACATTTCCATAAATATGGTTGGCCCAAAAGAACATTAAAAAATTTGAGAGGGGAAACATCACATAATACCTCATCTTTGAAGGGCTTGACTTTGTATGACAGACGACATTATTGGTTGACGCGGATGTCGCTTCCTTGGTGGAGCCATCCGATGGTGTAGGGTTGTGGGTATGACATTCTCGGCAGGGAGAGTCGCTTGACAACCTATCCTGAGATGAGGTTTTTCTGGCTACCACTATCAATGATGAAGTGTACTATGGTACCCTTCACCCACATCTGTGAATGAAAATGGCGCTCGCCTTTCTCTAGCTCGTCTAGTTCACCAGGGTGGATCTTGGTGGTAGCAATGGTAGCACTAGGTTCTGCGTCAATGATCTGTCTCCCACTTTCTGGCTCTGACTCAGATTTAGAACCTGCATCTGATTCATAGGATTTCACCTCAGCCACTAGCAACTTCTTCAAGTGGAAATCAACAGTGTTATGCCAAGGGCTCTTATGGAAGTCCCACCACTTCCCAATATCTTTCTTTGTCTTTTCGGTGTCCTTCTTTGCTTGCGACCTGGACTAGTTGTCCTGAGGCTGTCCTTATTTTCTCTATCCTTTGTTCTGTAGGTTGGGGCTGCCCTTTCATGGATTTTGTTGTGAGGGTCTCCCAGGCCCGAATTTCCGCGTCTTTTGTTTGATCTTCTACTAGATTTTGATGACATATCGGTAGGCCATGCCCAAGGATGAAATATCCAAAAATTCCATTTTGGCCTGGATGTATCTATGCAGACTTCCATGATAATTAAGCGCCAGATGCCACTTAGAATATTTGATACCTAGCTTGGTGCACAAGGTATGGAAGATATTTGTGAACTCGGGCACTGCTTGGTCTCTTTCCTGCCACAACATGGTCCATTTTTTGTATAGGTCGTCATAACTTCCAACAGGGTAGTGTTGTTCCTTAATAGCATCCTTGAAGGAATCCCAGGTGACTGTGACTCTAAATAATGAGGGTTCCTCTATTTCCTTTTGCTCACAGAAAGTTTCCCACCAATATTTGACATGGGGGACGGATTTGAGGAGCGCAAAAGTAATATTTTCTCTATTCGAGAAGTTATGGACAAAGAAATACACTTATAGAAGATTCAACCATTTTTCTATCGCATTTGTGTCTATATGACCTTAAAATATAGGAATATTGAAGTTTATTCGTACCTTGAAGGGGGCGGCACCTCTGTTTGAGGAAGATGCATCACTTGTTGGTAGCCACCGAAGGATTTGCGCAGAACTATCCATCACCTCATTACTTTGTTGAATGAGGGATTCCTCGAGAAACATTTTTAAGTATCTCCTATTCCGTCATATTTATTTTCTTCTTCCTTGAGAGGTCATTTGGGCATGAGAGATATTTTTTCCTCAAGAGAAACAAGCTCGAGGCCAAATTCTTTGTACCATGACCTCATTGGGGACATGCATTAAGAATGACAAGGAGAAGTTCGCTCTAATACCATTGTTGGGCCCACGATATGGTTAATATAATGATTTTGATTGGATCCTTTTTGACCAAATGTGTATATGTATTTTCCTGTTTTGAAGAGTTTTGAAGAGTTTTGTGTTAAAACGCCATGATTTATACCTGGTATGCATGATTCATGTTTTATGATGGTTTTGAGTGTAATTCATCATATTTTAATGATTTCAGGAAACTAATTCACGTTATGTGTCTCACACGGAAAAATCTCAACTCATTTTTACATCTGGTACTCCATCCGACACTCAGTCCGGTACTCCATCCTGCACTTTGTCCTGCACTAAAACCATGGGTGATTTGTCGGTTATCATATCGGCGGACAGCGATGGGTGAATCAGAGACATGGGTTTTTCTTGTGCTCGTGGCCTCCAGCTATTGATCTTCTGACAACTCGATTTGGATTGTTATGCTAGGCCATTATTGGCTCGCCTTATTTCTAGAAGCCACCGACAGTTAGGACGCATTGAATGCGATTTTCTTTTTTTAAAGAAGGTCGACCCTTCCAGTGGTCGACCTCTCAGCCTGCAAATCTATAAATACCACCTTAGTGGTTAGATAGATAGTGTTAGAGAGAAAAATACAGTTCAACTTTGTTTTTATATTTTCAAACACATTTTGCTAAGACTGTGTAAAAGTGCATTTCTAAATTTAATGTTAAATTCGTGTTATTGAGCTCGTGGTTCGTCTTTGAAGAGTAGCCACGACTTAATGGGGGGGGCACCAGTAGTCTGGGTGAATATCTAATTATTTTTCCTATGAATTGAATAGTGTAATCACCATTTTATTTATTTTCTGTACATGAGTTTTCATTATGCTTCTTTATTATATAAATTGTTGTTTATAATTTAATTGTTTTAGTTCAGTTTTGCAGGTTATTGTGGAGGCTAGTGTTAATATGCAATGACCTTTTGATTAGTAGGAACTAGCTTGCAAGCTTAGATACTAACCCCTGCGCATAATTAGACGATAGTTAGATATTCTGTATGCTGAAATAGAATTTAAAACAGAGTTAAAACAAGGTATTTAGTTCATGATTTCTTTGTCAAGGTTTCAATGGATGGATAGCTATTAGTTTTAGTTTTCATTTTCAGTTTTCTTATCTAATTGTTGTTTAGTTTTTATTATATAGTTGTTAGTTAGTTTGATCATCTAATTATTGTCATATGATGAAATAGAAACTAGGATTTAAATTATGTTTTATGAGCATTTCCTCTTTTGCAATTTGAATTTTTTAAATAGGATTAGTTTAGTTTAGTTTATGCAATTTCCTTTTCTAGATCTAGGTTGCAATTTTAATTCGAAGTTGATTATTAAGTTTAGTTTTCAGCTATGAATCTAAGTAGAATGAATTTTCTTATATTAGTGTAGAATGCACTTGAATTTAATAGAATAGTGTTTTTCTACTGTTGATGACTAGTGCAAAAATTGAAGAATCACATGGATATGCAGGATAGTTGATGTTGCTTCTATAATGGCTAAGTTCTCATTGGATTGTCTAATTCACACTTTTCACTTTGCTATCAAGGTAAATATTGAGTTTATCCCTCTTGATTTATCGTTAATTGTTAAATGCCATCGTGATATCATAAGACACCGAAGACATAACCATCGACATTATATTTGAGTTTCCTTGTTTTTATAGATTAGAGAATAGTTTCCTTGCTTTTTAGAGAATAGTCTTCCTGCTTTGGTAGATTAAAGAATAGTTTCCTTATCATAGAATAAAGAGTAGTTGTTGATGCTTTGAATTTAGTAGATTAAGATTTCCTTTTATAAATTAGAAGTTATTGTGAAAATTAATATAAGAATAGAGCTCACTTGCTTATTAGTTTGATTAGTTGCTTATTGAGTAATTTTTATTAGTTTACTTGTTGTAGAAGTTATCATAGGTTAGTTAGTTGTTTTCTTGCTTGTTTACTTGCTTTAATAGTGTAGTTGCTTGCTTGTCTATTTTTCTTTGATAGGGTAGTTGCTTGTCTATTTACTTGCTTTCATAGGATAGTTGCTTATTGAATTTGAATAGGTTAATTAAAGTAGTTTCTTGTTGTTATTGTTTATTAGGTAGATAGTTTGATTTTGCTTATTTTCATGATTAAGTTAATTTTATTTAAGTAGGGTTTTCAGTTGCTTTCTTAGAACTATCCATAGATCCTTTGTTCAAAGGTTACTTAGGGTACATAGTTTAAGTTTCTTAGTAGGGTTTGATCATTAGTAGTCTTTGATCGAGTATATTAGCCCTTCAATATCTCATTTCCTTAGTTAGACTATACTACCTCTAGCTTTTCTACCTTGGCACATATAGTTCTACAACTCTAAGTTTACTTACCCTGGGTTGACAATTTAATTGAGGGTTTTTAGTGTTTTTTAGTGGATATAGAATACCCATCATTTTTGGCGTCGTTGTCGGGGAGTTGTCTCAAGGTAGGAAATAGTTAGGAAATAGATCATTTCTAAACCTTAGCATTAGTTTGATGGCGGTGGAACTTTAAGACCAGAGGTAAGAACCTACACATCTGGTATAGCAGGTTCCCCCAAATCCAATGGTAGTTTTTCCTTTTGTTTTTGTTTACTTTCATGAATAGACCTAGAGACCCAAAAGGTAGATACATTAAATCTAAATCATATCTTTCAACCAAGGTTCCTTCCAACCTTTTTGGGGGAAGGAACATTCCACTCATAAATTCCGCAAACCAATACCGAAAAACAGGATCTATCTCAACCCAAAGAGATAAAGTAGTCTTTGAAGAGACTAATACAGGGAGCACTATAGATCAAAAAATTGAAGCATCAATAATATTGGGATAGGAGGCAAGACCACTTGAGCCTTCCACAAAACCAAACAATACAACTTTTGTTTTCTTACCACCATCAGGAGATCCTAACTTTCAAGACATCATAGACCCTAAACAAGTGAATGCCTTGTTTGGTAGTTCAACCAACATAATTGTCTCTCAAATTGACACAAAAACTTTGGCACCAATAACCTCAACTGGCTCGAGTAGAGTTTCAGACACCCAAACAATAGGAAGACCTTCCCATCAAAGGGATAGCTTGTTCTCTTCAAAGATAAAACCACTTAATTGCTCTCTTTTTGGAAACCAAACCAGTATGGATGATCAGGAGGATCACAAAAATGTAAGACATGGGGAGGAAGAAGAAGCTGGAAACCAAACCGAAACTACCTTCGGGTTTCCAATTTTGGACACCACCCCAAATGTCAATATGAAAAATATTCCTCTCATCACTGCTGAACTTTTATGGTAAAAACAGTGAATATCTAGAAAACTTCCTATTTGAGTTCGACATCTTGTGTAGGAGCTACAACTACTTGCAAGATGCCCAGAAACTAAAACGCTTTCCTACCACCCTCAATGACTCTGCACTAAGATGGTTCATGGGATTGGGAGAATCCAATATTAGGTCTTGGGAAGCCATGAAAGATATCTTTCTTAAAAATTACCAAGACTACTGCAAGACCAAAGAATCTCGTAACGATATTGTCAAAATCCAACAATTAGAAGATGAGAATCTCGAGGACTATATGGAACAGTTTGCATACATCTCCCAGAAGTCAAAATACCATGGCCTCCCAGAGGATGCAGTTAGGGATCTTTTCCTTGAGGGAATTTCATAAGAATACCTAGATATTCTTAACCTGATGGCATCAGGTGACATCTCTCATAAACAATTTTTTGAAATATGTGAAATGTGTAAGAATTACTCAAGGAGTATATCTAAAACAAGAAAGAATGTTTGGGACCCTTATAATAAAAACTTAAAACTAGTTAGTTTAGGTGGTATTATAAGACAAGAGATATGGAAACTTTTAGAAAACTTCAAGATATATATCTTAAGGACAATAGGTTCCCATTTGGACACCCTAAAAATAAAAAATAAACAGGAGGAGGAAAATGCAGCAATGAGCATATATTTCCCAAGATGCAGAAGGAAGCATTCCTCAAGGGAATGCCCATTAGATAACATTTCTATTTGTGGCTTCTGCACGGAGGACCACTCAACTGAGAAATGTCCATCATTTCCCAGTTTATTAGCCATATACAGGAGTGTGGATCCTAGGGAGTCCTCTTATGCACCTAGGAGGCCATGGAAGCATAGGAACCAACCCACATACCCAGATATACAATCTCAAGTTCCACCCTATTATCAACAACAACAACAATGGAACTCACCAAGTTGGAAAACCTATTCTACATAGTACCAACATCCTTGTCTTCAAGGATGGAGAAGAGGGCATAACCAAGGAAACCCTCAAGCTCCACCTGTCCCTATGTCCAACCATCCTTATCCTCAGTTTCCACCAAACACTCTGCAGCTTTTGCCAGGTTTTGTTCCACCACCTTTACCTCCTATCCCACAAAAACAATCACAACAATATCATAATGCAATCTCCCCAAGACCAACATTATTACTAGCACAATCATTTCCCAATCCAAATAATAAGCCCACTCAACCTCTTCACAATGTTGAGATGCAAGCCTTCCCGACATATATTATTACTCCTATTCCACTACAGGATATTCAACTAAGGTTGGGAAAAGTTTTGGATGGGAAGAGACCTTCAGTAGTCATCCAGGAAGAAGAAGAATATGAAACCCCCAAACAACCTACGGATGACACTAGGTGGGAAGATGTTATTATTCCTAAGGAACAAGAACCCAAGCTTCCCCAAAATGAACCTTCACAAATTATGAAAGCCCTTCCTTATCCAGCCATATTAATAATCGAGAAACCTACCACCCGACCGAAATTTGACATCTTGAATGAGTTGAAGAATATTTGTGTCAATATTCCCTTGCTTCAAGCCATTAAGGATATTCCAATATACAGTAAGGTAGTTAAAGAATTGTGTATTAATAATCCATGTAGGAAGTAGAAGGATCCTCCAATAGTACATTTGATAGGAGAACTTTCTGAGTACATATTAGAGAAACCTAAGCTAGAAAAATATGGGAACCCAGGAAACCCCATAGTTACCATAACCCTTAATGAGGTCTCCATTGGAAAAACTCTCATAGACCTAGGGGAAACGATCAATGTTATGACCACTACTACCTTGGGGAAATTACAGTTAAAACGTCTTCTTAGACCTACCCAAACCATTTTGGAATTAGTAGATAAGACTAGGGTTATACCTAAAGGAATTTTGGATGATATCATAATTAATTTAGCCTCACCAAAGTACCTAATAGACTTCCTTTTCATCCACTTGAAGGATCCTACCAAAGGCCATCCTGTTATTTTGGGAAGACCTTGGCTAGCCACAACCAATGCATTTATTGGTTGTAGAGAGGGAGAAATGACCATCTCAAATGGACTCTCTATCTAGAAACTCACCATATACCCTCCATCCCAACATATCATGGAGAATATATGGTGGATTGAATGTCCATACGAGAATGAGGACTAGGAAGAACTCGTATTTCCAAGTGACCATGCTTGGGCACTTCAGGAGAACACAATGGAAAGTGTGCTAAACCGGTTCATTTATGCTATCACGTGTGTTGATTTTCCACAATCTTTTCCCTAATTTTAATACATGTTTGGTGAAGAATTCCAGGAACAATTGGACCCATCCATTTTTTCTTCGACATATTTTATCTTCAAGATAGATGAGTCTACCATATCTTATACTATGCCCTACAAGATTAGTCCACAGAAAGTTTTACATATAAACTTCAGGCTAGATGCAGACCAACAAAAACAATTAGTGAATGTCCTTAAATAACAATCAAGGGAATTCGCTTGGGAATACACTGACATGAAGGGTATAAACCATGACACATGCATCCATCACATATATACTTAGGGGGAAGTAACACCTATTAGGAAACCCCATAGAAGGATGAACCCAACACTCAAAGATATAGCAAAAGAGGAGATCCAAAAGCTATTAAACATCGGATTTATTTATCCCATCTCTGAAATTAAGTGGGTGTCCCCGCTTGTAGTGGTTCCAAAGAAAGTGACCGGGAAATGGAGAATTTGTGTTGATTTACGGGAACTCAATAAATCCACTCTGAATGATTAATTTCCTCTTCCTTTCATCAACCAAGTTTTGAATACCCTATCTGGAAAGAAGTATTTCTATTTTTTAGATGGGTACAATGGGTACAATCAAATTCTCATAGAACCCAAGGATCAGGACAAGACAACCTTCACTTTTCCTTGGGGCACCTATGCCTATAGGGTATTACCATTTGGATTGTGTAATGCTCCTGCCACATTTCAATGAGCAGTACTATGGATATTTGTTGATCTTATTCATGATTGTGTGGAGGTATACATGGATGACATCACAGTTTATGGAAACACTTAACAAGAAGACTTAGATAACTTAGAAAAAGTCCCTATCAGATGCCAAGAAATGAACCTGTCTCTAAGTCATGAAAAATGTAAAATTTTGTTGACTGAAGGAGTGGTTCTAGGACATCATGGTTCATCTAAAGGGATAAAACTCGATCCTGCAAATATTGAGGTCATATTTAGACTTCCACCCCCCAAGACTCAAAAAGAGGTGAGAATATTTTTTGGACATGCCAGATACTACCGACGGTTTATTGAAAATTTTACGAAGATTGTTGCACCCATGTTTGGATTGTTAATAAAAGATGTTGATTTTTCTTGGACTGAGAAGTGTCAAACTGCCTTTGAGACCCTGAAAGCTAATTTTTCTATGGCACCAGTCCTTAGAGGGCCCAATTGGACTCTCCCATTTAACATATCCATTGATTCCTCCAACACCGCAATAGGAGGAGTATTAGGTTTGAAAGAAGACCACCAGTCCTATGCCATTTATTTTGTGAGAAAAAACTTGTCCCCTACTGAATTAAACTACACAGTTACCGAGAAGGAATTCTTGGAAGTTGTTAATGATATTAATAATTTGCGCCACTACATTATAGGTTATGAATTATTTGTACATACAAATCATTCCACCATTAGATTTTTCATGAATAAACCCATAACTAATGGTCGAGTGACTAGGTGGATCCTTCTATTGAAAGTGTTTAACATCACCGTTCTTAACCGTCTTGGAAACGAGAATTTGGTAGCTGATTTTCTTTCACGAATAAAAAATGAGGATGATGATGTTCCGGTAAATGATAGTTTCCTAGACAAGAACCTTTTCTCCCTCTCTCTAAACACCCTGTGTTTTGCGGATATGGAAAACTATCTGGCTACTAGGAAGTTACCATCTCATTTTTCACCTTATCAAAAGCGTAAAATTATTACACAAAGTGCTAATTACTCTTGGGTTGGCCATGACCTTTTTCTCACAGGTCCTGATTTGATTATTCATAGATGTGTCCGAGAAGACGAGGTACTAGAAATACTATGAAGTTTTCATGATGGACCATGTGGTGGCCATTTTTCTAACAAACGTACAACATATAAGGTGTTACATTCAGGTTGCTATTGGCCTATCATTTTCAAATATGTTGCCAAGTATGTGAGGAGTTGTGATAGTTGCCAAAGGATAGGAAGACCTATGTCAGCTGACGAAATGCCCTTGTGTGCCCAAGTTATGATAGAACCTTTTGAAAAATGGGCCCTTGACTTTGTAGGACCAATTTCACCCATGTCCCATAAGAAGAGCTATATTTTGGTTTGTACATATTATGTCACCAAGTGGGTAGAGGCAAAATTCCTATTTAGGGCTAAAGAAAAATCCATTGTAGAATTTATCTATGAAGACATATTTACCCGCTTCGGTGTCCCTCGTGAAATTGTTACAGACCAAGGGACTCAATTCACTTCCAAGATGATGAGAGAGCTAACAGAGAAACATGGGATTAAACACTTTAAATCTTCTCCATACCACCCACAAGCTAATGGTCAGGTATAATCTACAAACAAAGTTATGGAAGCTATCTTAACCAAGATCATTCAATTACATCACCAAGATTGGGCTGATAGGCTTCCAGAGGCTTTGTGGGCTTACTAGACCACCTGGAGAAACACCATTGGGCATATCCCTTGTGAGCTAGTGTACAGGAAACAAGTACTTCTACCAATAGAATTCCAATTAAGGACCTTCCATATTGCTGCAGAATTAGGATTAAACTTGGATGAGTCTCATAAACAACAAGCCCTACAATTGAATGAGTAGGATGAGATCAGGCAAGATGCCATCCAACAAACAATATTAGTCCAAAACTAGAGGAGCAAGTGGCATGACAAGTTTATTAAGAAGAAACACTTCCAACCTAGTGATTGGGCTCTGTTGTTTGATTCCCAATTTAAAACCTTCAAAGGAAAACTCACCACTTGGTGGTTGGGTCCTTACGAGGTAGTCACTGTATATGACAATGGAGCTATGAAAATCAAAACAATTGATTATGGACAAGTCTCTGTAGTAAATGGACACCAACTCAAATTTTATCATAAGCCCATTTCCAAAGAGGATTTTCTACAGGTCATGTCAACTGAAAAGGCATTGGCCTTAGTAGATGGGGAAGTCCCCCCTTGTTCTTGAATGTTTTCTGAATTTTCTACTGTACATATGTAAATAATTTTAAATTTTGTTGATGAGAAATTCTAGAGACTTATGTAGGTATTTATTTCACCAGGAGTAGATGGTTTCAAGGAAATATAAAAGAAGTATTTCTTCAAAATATTGCTATATTTGAACTTTGTTGTCTGGTAAGAATCAAATGAATAATGACTTGTTGTAATTAGCCATATTTTTGAAAATATTTTCATCTTTTTTTTTCTTAAGGCATTTTAAAAAGGAGTTGCTCTTGAAAATGTTCACCACTATGTAAGGAAGTGATACCGTAACCATCAAGCTTAGAGATCTCTCGTATAGTTTTCCCAACAAACCTGAGTAAGTGAGTAAAGTATCTTTATTAAAAAGTAATAAGGAGGTCTAATTAGCGGTTAGTCATGGAAACATCACAATAACTACAAAAGAAGAAAGTGAGTTGAGCCTAGAGATACCTTTATGTTCTTTCTCAGTGGTACCATCCACTGCACACTAAATAGATTGATTATACCATATCTTTAGATAGGCCACATCCTCTTAAGTACCCCTTACACCAAGACAATTACTAAGGAATATAACGGAAAGTCATCCTCTAACATAAATACCATCCCAATGGAAAAAAAAGAAAGAAAAAGTTGTTTTTAGAGTTGTCCCCCCATATTCTTGCATAAAGAAATCTTATACTAAAATCTTAAAATATGGAGGGCCAGTCTCTGAGGGTGTAAGTGGCTAACCCGTTGAGATACTAAACAAGTCTACTGGCAGTGGGTATCATCCTGTGGTATGACTAGGTAAACCTGTCGGAGTGCTAAACAGGCTTGCTGGCAGCAGGGCATTCTACCTAGCGAGGATGGTAATCTAACAAAAAATAAATAATAAATTTAAACTTGTTCTAATGTACGACATTACTTGTAGACAAAGTTGACATGAAGTATGTATGGTCAAGCTAAGGTTAATCAATTCCATAAACTTTCCATTGGGAACTAACTCTGAAACTATCTTGAAACTCTCTTGCCTACCTCTTCTTATCTATATATAGGAACTCTTATCCTATAGGTGGGTCCATCTTTTAACCATCTTGTCAGACCAATCTGTGAAATTTATCTCTACACTTAACAAGCTGTAAATCTTCAGCTATTGGGAGAACTGACTGGTTTCTTATATTTTTTATTGTGAGGTGTCACAATACTGAGGTGTGGGGGAGGGGTTCATGAGTTGAAAAATGATCACTGCCTAGAGAAGTAAATATTTGTAAAAATTTATGTATTTTTTTCATGATACAAGTTATTACATCAACAATCATTTTATTTTTGAAATGCTAAATCCCCTGTGTGCTATAAATTGTTGTACATATCCTTAACATACCAATTTATTGGTTTATTTTCATCACGGGCTATTAATTATAGGATTGAAATTACATTTCTTATGCGAGTGGATTGAGTAAGCATGGTGCAAAAATAAATAACAATGGAACACTCTGTCTCTTCTCTTAATCACTGTGACTATGAAAACCATTCCAAGATTGCAGGTTATCCATTACAAGAGGCAAAAATGCATTTAGCACAGAGGTACATATGGAGTGTCGTATGAAGTGTCGTATGAAGTGTCGTATGAAGTGTCGTATGAGGTGCCAAAAGAAGTGCCATATGAAAATATACACTAGTAACTGTCCACAATTTTAGGTAACCAAGAATTAATGGCATTTAATTGAATTAGTTCATGGAAATAAAGATCGAATGATGCAAACCTTAGACATTTTTATGATCAAATGTCCAATTCAAAAGACTTGGACATTGATCTAACTTTGTATCATTATGATTTCCCTCAAAAATGTGCCTTCAAATTCGAAATCACTCACACATGGCAACTCGTGCACACATGTGTGCAACCAATTCCACCCTAGGCGCACTCAAAAATAGAATTGGGTTATCCCATTTTTCCAATTCACCTCTTCTCATTTGCATTCTCCATTGTTCTTAAACACGCTCAACCTCTGTTTATTTCATTCCTCTATTCAATTGCGCTCGGCCTCTACACAATCATGCCTTTCCTTAGCCTGATCGCACCCTTTCTCTATGAATTTCACCTTCTGACCATTATGTCACATCATCACGATGCCAAAACTATATGATCCCTCTTCCTACGAAAGCCTTTTTGCCATCCCTGATTTTGCACAGTGCAGGGAAGTATTTTTGTGCACAGACTGGGGGGCATTTTGTCCCACTTACAGGGCCACATCGATGGCATCTCAATGTAATTTTCCCTTAGCTTTGATGGGAATAAAACACGTGTGGGGTCTGTCACCTTTGGTGTAACGCATCTTTATTTCAAAAGTTGTTACGCTCTGATACCATACTGTAATGCCCCCTTTCCATGGCGGGCAGGCGCTACTTCATGGAATAACAATTTCATACTTAGTTCTATATATAAGACATGCATCTAATCCAATGAAACACATTTAAACTCAGAGTAACCATAAGGATTAATGTTATTATAAATAATCAGTGGCTTTAAAATTAATTCATATGCACATCAGAATACATGATAAATATAAATATGCAGACATGCAGAAAAGTAATCAAAACATCATCTGGTACTTATCTTTGAAAACGACAGTAATTTCACCAACCAGGTGCAGGCCTTCCACGAACCTCCTAGCCTTAGACTGGGTTGTTCATCAAGCTCAGCAGTAGGTCACCCCAAGTTGGGACTAATATCCACCCCAAGGAAAGAAATCCTAGGCTAGGTTGAGGTTACAGGGAAAACACACAGTCCCAAGGAAGGAATTCTCTCCCAGGAACCACTCATACTCACCGCCCATAGGATCTCCTTCCCCACATGCCTATTCCAGCCCAGGAGTATACACCTTCTCTGTCACCTAGAGAGTCCTTTGGCTGCTAAACTCCCTTACCTTGGGTTTCAGCAACAGACTGGACCGGAAGTCTCCGAGCTCTATGGAAACTACAGGGTTCCTTCCAAGAGTTCTCTCCTTCCTCTGCGCACTCTCTCACCTGGAGAGAATCACTCACAGGACAAGCAACTTGTTCTTCCAACTTCAATCACCTCTCTCACCTGGAGAGAGTGTTGTACAAACTGGAAAACAAGCCACACAGAGTCCAGCACTACATGGCCACAATAGCCAACAGGGAAAATAGACACAGGCTTTCCAACAGGCTCAATAATGACAGGATGTTCTCACGGTTATGGCTTTGGGACATAGATTCTACACACAGGCTCAATCTGTTCAGACAAAGGATGTCTCAACTTTCCATAAATCCACACACAAACCCCCACGGTTCAGAGGATGTACGGGGTATCTCTTGCAGAGGTTGGACAGGTTCACGCTCAGGCTGTCGAGGGTCAAATGGTGGAGGAGCCCCCATCACGGCTCATCTCATCCATTTTTTTTGCATGGGCTTGGGTTGACACTTGTCACCCCTGAAACTACATGTGTTCCATCATCATGTGTTTCCCCCATTTGGAAGTCACCTATCATTCCAAAAAGGGACTTAGGATAAAACATATAATTCACATGTCTTTTGGAATAATATTAAAATATTATTCCCAAGGAATTAAGTCCCTAGGCTCAACACTTAGCCCCTAGGCTCCACACTTAGCCCCCTTTTCCCACCTTCCAACCCCTAATCCCTTTCCCAATCTGTGGAAGCTTAGTCCCCCATCACTCATTCATCATGGTTGGTCTGCACATGGCAGTGTTTATATTTTATTATTGTTCCGCATAAATATAGGTACAAAATCAAGCTCTTGGTCTTCAATACTTAGGCTCTCTGGCCTAACATTCACATAGGCCCACTAGCTTATATAAAATTGGCTCAGCAGCCTATAAAACCTATTTACAATTCATTTCATAGACAATATTTACAATAGGGCTCGGCCTTGGGGACATTACAATCCCCCTCCCCTTATTTTTGCATTGTCCTCAGTGAAACTTTACATTGCATCTGAAAGCTTTTCAAAATTTCCAAAAAGATGTGGGTACTCTACCCGCATAACATCTTCATGCTCCCACGTCGTATCCTCGGGACCGTACCATGTCCATTGGACCTTTACAAGCTCTATGGCTTGATTCTGGAGTTGTTTTCTTTTCCTGTCCAATATGCGCACATGATGCACTTGTAGGACACCTTCTGGTTCCACCTGAATCACATTCCAATCGATAACATGTTTAGCATAAGGTATATATTTCTTAAGTAGTGAAACATGAAACACATTATGTACAGTCATAGATGTAGGTAATGAAAGCATGTATGCAACTGGCCCAATCCTTTCCAGAATTTCAAAAGGCCCACAGTATCTTGCTGCCAACTTGGTGCAACTTCCCAGCTTTAGGAAACTCCTGTTAGTTTTCACTTTCAGGAAAACATGATCACCCACTTTGAATTCTCTGTGGGTTTTGTTCTTATCAACATAACTTTTCTTCCTATTCTGGGCAGCTTTCAAATTCTGTTTAATTCTTATCATTTGGTATTCCATCTCTTTGAGCAACTCTGTCCCAACTACTACTCTATCAGTTGGATTATTCCATCTCACTGGAGTGTTACATTTTCTTCCATAAAGTGCTTCAAATGGGATCATCTTCAACGATGCATGATACCCATTATTGTAGGCGAATTCTACCAAATGCAGATAGTCTTCCCATATTGATGGTTTTTCCATCACGTACATTCTTAGCATGTCCTCTATTACTCTGTTCACCCTCTCTGTCTATCCATCAAAATCAGGATGATATGCTGTACTAAAATTCAGATTCGTTCTGAATCCTTTGAACAGTCCTTTCCAGAAATTCGAGGTGAATTTCAGGTCCCTATCAGACACAATCGTCTTAGGAATTTCGTGCAATCATGCCACTTCCTTTAAGAAGATATCAACAACATATGTTGCCTTGTGGGTGGTTTTCAATGGAATAAAATGGGCAGCTTTTTTAATCTTGTCCACCACCACCATGATCAAATCATGTTGTTTGCTCGTTCTGGGCAACCCTATAATAAAATTCATCGTCACCACTTCCCACTTCCACTCAGGAATGGGTAAAGGCTGCAGCAACCCTGTTGGGTGCCTATGATCGGCCTTAAATTTCTGGCACTCCATACATCTGGCAATGTATTCAGCGATCTCTCTCTTCATACCTGGCCAAAAGTAATGGCTTTTGACTGCTTCCACAGTCTTCTGATATCTAGGGTGTCCAGCATAAGTCACGTTATGCATTTCTTTTAGAATCACAAGTTTCAATTCCTGGACATTTGGTACATACACTCTGTTTTTTTACAGAATCATTCCATCAGCGTCCAAGGTGTAACTTTCCCTTTTCTGTGGCCTTTCACTCTGTTGTAGCTTTACTACCAAATCTCTATACTGCAAATCGGCACTTGCAACTTCCAAAATTCTATCCTTAATATCCGTCCTGTACATGATAATGGTTGTAACATGCAATTCATGCACCTTTCTACTAAGTGCATCAACCACCTTATTTTCCTTCCCTTTGATATGTTTGATATCAAAGTCGTATTCACATAGAAACTCCAACCACCTTCTTTGTCTAGTGTTTAAGGTTGGTTGCTCAAAGAAATATTTCAGACCATGGTGGTCTGTTCTCAATTCAAATATTCTTCCCATGAGGTAACGTCTCCATTTCCTCAGAGCGTGAACGATTGCTGCCAGTTCCAAATCATGAGTGGCATAATTATTTTCATGCTCTTTCAATTTCCTGGACTCATAACAGATTACAAATCCATCTTGGCTGAGAACTCCTCCCAACCATGAAATCCATATTTGGATTTGCAATTCTTAGGATTGGAGCACTGGTTAACAACTACTTCAATCACTGGAAACTCTCTTCACACTCTTCAGTCCACTAAAAAAATTTATCCTTCCTTTGCAAGGAAGTGATAGGGTGAGCTATCTTTGAGAACCCTGCGATAAACCTTCTATAATATCCCGCCAGACCCATAAAGGATCTAACTTTTGTCACATTCCTTAGTGCTGACCATTCTCGGATGGCCTCAACCTTATCAAGATCCATAATGATCCCTTCTTCTGAAATAATATGTCCCAAGTAATGGATCTGTCTTTGATAAAATGAGCATTTGCTCATCTTGGCATACAACTGGTGTTCTCTCAACACTTGCAGCACCATCCTCAGGTGTTGTTCATGCTCTTCCTCTGACTTGGAATACACCAAGATGTTATCCAGGAAGACTATGAAAAACTTGTCTAAATAGCTCCTGAATACACCATTCATCAAGCACATAAAAATAGCAGGTGTGTTTGACAGTCCAAACGGCACCACTGTGAACTCATAATGACCGTACCTTGTTCTAAAGGTGGTCTTGTTGATATCCTTATCCTTTATTATTACCTGGTGATATCCTAATCTGAGATATATCTTTGAAAATATTTTCACACCCTTCAGCTGATCGAAAAGATCATCGATCCTCGGCAGAGGATACTTGTTCTTGACAATTACCTTGTTCAACTGCCGAAAATCAATGCACAGCCTCAATGTCCCATCCTTCTTCTTTACGAACAGGACCAGGGCACCCCAAGGTGATACACTGGGGAAAATGTACCCCTTATTTAGAATCTCTTCGAGCTGTAATTGCAACTCTTTCAGCTCTGGCATACTCATTCTATAAGGAGCTTTCTACACTGGAGCTGCTCCAAGCATCAAATTTATAGAAAAATATATGTCTCTCTTCGGTGGTAGTCCAGGTACCTACCAAAATACATCCTTGAACTCTACGAGTACCTCATGATATCCAATATTTGAGACTTCATCTCTGGATGCTTCCTCCATATAGGCTGCAAATAATTGACAACCTTTCCTGTAACACTTCTTCAGTTGTATGGCCAAGATTTCTCTAACAACCATAGCTCTGGGAATTCCTTGGACTGTTTTTCGATTTCCCTCCTCATCCAGGCATGTAAACCTCTTGTTATGACAGTCCAGTAGGGCATGGTGCTGGTCCAACTAGTCCAGGAGGGCATGGTGCTGGTCCAACTAGTCCATCCCAATTAAGCAGTCATAAGAGCCTAAAGGTAGAACATTCAATTCAGCCTCTATGCTCAATCCATTCATGTCTATCGAATAGGATTTAACCAATTTAGTGACCTTCCTCTTGGTTCCTGTAGCCAACTGTACCAACCAAGACTTTTCATGTTTGCTTCTTGATAGATGAAAACTTTCCACCACCCTAGGATCTACATAACTATGGCTAGCCCCAGAATCAATTAAAATAATAAGTGGTCAGTTGTTGATCATACCTTCCACTTCAATCATGTGCGATTGAAATTTTTCTTGCTTGTTGTCCAGGGCTATGTAAATCCTTGGCATTCTGCTGCCCATATCCTCCACTGTTTTAGCTTGCTGAACATTGTGGACGATTCTCGCTTTATCTTTTATGTGGGGGCATTCCCTATACCTATGGTTCCCTTTATAGCCCCAACACTCCATAGGTGGTGGTCTAGGCATTTTCTCACCCACTTCAGCCTTCTTGGCCTCTCTGAAAGATGGTTGTCCCTGAGGATTATTTTTGAAAAAGGGAGGCTTTTTTCCTTTCTGCCTCTGCTCTTTCCTGAACTTCTTCTGATCATCCCAAGCCTTCCAAAAAGTAGGCCTTTCTCTTTGCTATTCATATAATCATTTTCCCCTTCTTATTGTTTCTTCCATAGTCTTAGGATCATCACACTGAATCTTGTCACCAATAGAAGGTGGTAGTCCACTCGGATATCTCTGAATCTTGACAGCCTCATCTTTGATGAATGGAACATACTTCAATAGTTCCAAAAACCTTCATTTGTATTCATCGATGGTCATGCTGCCCAACTTGAGTTTGAAGAGCTCCTTCATCTTTCTATCATAGTACCTTTTGGTGAGGTATTTCTTCTCGAAATACCTCTTGAACTCCTTCCAAGTGATATATTTCTCTCTGATGTGTTGCACCTACACAAATTGATCCCACCACATGGATGCTTTTCCCTTTAATTGATACATCGCAATTCTTCCTTCTGCATGAGGGGAATAATTCTGCAGTTGGAAATATTTCCTCATGCCTAGCAACCATGTTTCGACATCTTCCTCCTTCTTATGTTCTCCATCAAACGTTGGAGGCTTGATCTTGTTCATCTCTCCTTTCAATTCATCCCTTCTAGATATTCAGTGTTTTCTAGTAGGGGACATGCTTGAACTACTGTGTGCCTCCCTACTAGAATTCTTTGGGGAGCGATGATGATGTCTACTACCACTCCTCATTCTCCTTCTTCTCTCAGGGGTTCTGACACTTCTTGATCTTATTTTCCTCTAAGGGGTCCTGCGACTCTCTGTCTTTCTTGAGTCACTCCTCTTCTCCAACTTCCTTTCTATTCTTTCCAGGTTCTTCAACACTTTTAAGTTGAATTCTCCCTACTGATCCCTGACCCTCATGAACTTTCGACTATCATCTCTGTGAGCTTGGGCATCTTTTTACAACATTTCAATGAGTTTCATCATATGTCCTTCCTTATCCATCTCTTTTATGTGCCCATTAGAGTTTGATCCTTCGACTCCCAGGTTGACATCCCTTCCTTCTTTTTCTCTCTCTGAAATGGAGGCAATCCACACCTCTTCCATTTCTATACTCAGTGTAGATTCATGGTTATCCTGACACTTGTTGAACTTTGTACACACAAGGTGCAATCAACTGAAGTTTGTCAGGCCCTTACACCTTCAAGAAAACTTGCATCATTCATAAACCAACATGAACAAGAAAAACATTTCGATTCCATTAAGTTTTATGAGCTCTGTTCGTCTCTGCAATTTTTAGGACATATGGTTTTGGGGTCTCGGTCCATGAGACTCTTGTACTCTCTTTCAAGTGATAGCTCCCTCTTCCTCACTACCCTCATAACCAAATGAACCTTTCACAACTTCATGATCTCGCGAGTTCGTGAGTCGAAGACCCTCGACTCTTCTTCCTCCAAATGACAATACCCGAAATTTGATACGGTATGGCTCCCTCCTCGCTAGCGCCTGCTACATATAACCATATGCTAGGGCTAAGTGCTAGCACCTCTTGCAACTCGCAACTTCATGAGTTGGAGTGTTGAGCCCTCGTGCTCCTCTTTTGTGAATCCCAAAATCTCGATTTACTTTACCCTCCAGGTCCACATAGCACAAGTGTCTCCACATATACAGTGGCGAGTGGCACCCTTAGGAGGGTCCACGTTATCTATGGTGATTTCATCGGGTCCCACCATGCCCACTTTTCTTTTATCCCACTGGCACGTGGTACACACCCATGTGTCCACATCCATTCCAAGTGAAATCCAACGATTAGACCTTTCTCAAATCTATGGCGCAAATCCTTTCGACGTTTCGGGGTTTTGGGCATCGGGGTTTCGTGCATCCACACCTCTCGAACTTTCATTTGCCAAAATCCTGAAATCACTGTCTACCCCTCAGCTTGATCCAATGGTCAAGTTCCTATCTTATGATCTATGGTGTAGATCATTTCAGAATTTCTAATTTTGGGTTTCTTTATTTCGTGACTTGCAAACACAAGGTTCTTCACTTTTGGTTTCCCAGGTGCCGAAATTTCGTCCGACAGCCACGTGTTCCCCCCGATGGACGGTCCCAATGAATTCAGGGTTTTGCGTATCGCAATTTCCACGTTCCTATGCAGATCCAAAGAGTTTTTAAACCATGTGCATGTTTTCCATATCTGATGGTCACGAGGGTTCTCCTTTCCCCCGAACAGATCCTACGGCTCCAACACTTCTGATGTGGAGTCCTTTCTCCCTGTGGCCAAATACCACATCAGCTGCGGTTTCATAACACCACTACACCTCCTAAGTTTGGTAACATGGTCAAGTAACTCCTTGACACTCAAGAGCATTCAAAGGTCCGAAACTGGTTCTCCAGACACAATTTATCCTCAAACCCTTGGTCCAAAGACCACTCAACTGGCCCATCTAGGCTCGGCATTGAAACCTTAGCTTTGATACCATTATGTAATGCATCTTTATTTCAGAAGATGTTACGCTTTGATACCATACTGTAACGCCCCCTTTCCATGCCGGGCAGGTGCTACTTCACGGAATAACAATCTCATACTTAATTCTATATATAAGACATGCATCTAAGAAAATGAAACACATTTAAACTCAGAGTAACCATAAGGATTACTGCTAATATAAATAATCAGTGGATTTAACATTAATTCGTATGCACAGCAGAATACATGATAAATATAAATACACAAACATGCAAAAAAGTAATTAAAACATCATCTGGTACTTATCTTTGAAAACAATGGTAATTTCACCAACCAGGTGCAGGCCTTCCACGAACCTCCCAGCCTTAGACTGTGTTGCTCATCAAGCTCAGCAGTAGGTCACCCCCGAGCTAGGACTAAGCTCCACCCCAAGGCAAGGAATCCTAGGCTAGGATGAGGTTACAGGCAAAACACACAATCCCAAGGAAGGAATTCTCTCCCAGGAACCACTCATACTCACCACCCATAGGATCTCCTTCCCCACATGTCTGTTCCACACCAGGAGTATACACCTTCTCTGTCACCTAGACAATCCTTCGACTGCTAACCTCCCTTACCTTGGGTTTCAGCAACAGACCGGACCGGAAGTCTTTGAGCTCTGTGACAGCTACAAGGTTCCTTCCAGGAGTTCTCTACTTCCTCTGCGCACTCTCTCACCTGGAGAGAATTGCTCATAGGCCAAGAAACCTGTTCTTCCAACTTCAATCACCTCTCTCACCTGGAGAGAGTGTTGTACAAACTAGCCAACAAGCCACACGCAGTCCATCACTGCGTGGCCACAAAAACCAATGGGGAAAATAGACACAGGCTTTCCAACAGGCTCAACAATGACAGGATGGTCTCACGGTTATGGATTTGGGACAGATATTCTACACACAGGCTCAATCTGTTTAGACAGAGGATGTCTTGTATTTCTAGAAATCCACACATAGACCCCCTTGGTTCAGAGAATGTACAGGCTATATCTTGCAGAGGTCAGACGAGTTCACGCTCAGGCTGTCGAGGGTCGAATGGTGGAGGAGCCCCCATCATGGCTCATCTCAGTCATTTTATTTGCATGGGATTAGGTTGACACTTGTCACCCCTAAAACTGCATGCGTTCCATTAGCATGCGTGCCTCCCATTTGGAAGTCATCTTTCATTCCAAAAAGGGACTTAGGATAAAACATATAATTCACATGTCTTTTGGAATAATATTGAAATATTATTCCCAAGGATTTAAGTCCCTAGGCTCAACACTTAGCCCCTAGGCTCCACACTTAGCCCCCTTTTCCCACCTTCCAGCCCCTAATCCCTTGCCCAATCTGTGGAAGCTTAGTCCCCCATCACTCATTCATCATGGTCAATCTGCATGTGGCAAAGTTGATATTTTATTATTGTTCCGCATAAATACAGGTACAAAATCAGGCTCTTGGCATTCAATACTTAGGCTCTCTGGCCTAACATTCACATAAGCCCACCAGCTTATATAAACTTGGCTCACCAGCCTATAAAACCTATTTACAATTCATTTCATAGACAATATTTACAATAGGGCTGAGCCTTGGGGACATTACATTTGGGGTCTCATAGGAATCCATAGCCGCAGCCACAAAGCTTCCAAGAGTGGGAGATAGATGGTTTAAAAACCACCAACTGCTGCGATCAAGCTATAATAGGGTTTTTAAACCAAAATTCTAGAACATATCTGGAGATAAAGGATACTCCCAGGAGTGGATAAAAGAGGAGATGTTAAAACCTCTCATATTCATCACCAGGTTGATCACATGTGAACGTAGATATTCAACTTTTAAAGCTTGTCACTTTCGATTGTTAGCCCACTTTCAGTTCAATAAACCATTGAATTTTCCCTTCTACTTTTTAAAGAGATTGGAGAAGATGTCCTCTCAAGTGAGGAAGAATGTAACCAACCCACACAACAACCTCTTTCAGCATGGCCTTATCAAACTCCTTGTTTTAGCCGAATTAGAAAAATAGGGGATTTCTTGGGATGCATTCATTTACCAATTTGCAAACCCTCACTTGACAATCAAGACTAGAAAAAATACATTGGATCTAAGGAATATTTCTCCATCCAAACCCCACTCTCCAAGAACTCCAAACCCTCCTGCACAAGCCATTTCTTTACCAGAACAAAAATCCAAGAAGCTTGTTGAAACCCTTACAGCCTCATCGGGCAAAAAGACCAAGAATCCTATTGTGAATCTCCAAATGCCTTCAATATCTCTTGATCCTACACCGAAGAATATACAATAAGTAATTCAACAATACTTTCCTACAATTCCCACAAATATGAGAGGATCTAATCGATTCAATAGAGGAACCTTTCGAAAAAGTACCTGAAGCACAAGAGGAAAACCTTATGCAAAACCCATGACTACTTTGGACCCTATCCAAGTGTCCTTTGATCTCGAGAGTCTTCACAAAAGACTTAGGGAACTGTCCATAGACAAATTGAAGCCACAAATAAAGACAAAATCTAAACCTAATTCTCCTCATCAACCCCCTATTACTCCTACCTCATCGATGGTTGCCCCAGATCTTAAGACTGATAGACATTCTACATAGTTCAAAGGATCTAAGCCTTCCTCCGAGATATCTGATCCTACTCCAGCCATTGAGAAACTACAACAAGAGAATTTTCAGCTGTTGCAACAATTGGAAGATATGAAGACTATGGACACGCATCTTCACCGTGATAATGCAGTCCTCCAAGAAAAGGTGAATTCCCTTCAAAGGTTGGTTGACGAGATGACCAAAGCCAACTGCAACCTTAGGGCACAATTGAAGCAACACAAGAGGCATAAGAAAAAATATTCACAACAAGAAGGAGAAGCTTCTAAATATGTCCCTCCTCAGCAAGCTTAGCCATCACGGGAAATTTCATTTTGTTTGCAGTGGGACCTACAAAATCTTAGGTGTGGGGGTAATGTTGGGCCCACGATATGGTTAATATAACGATGTTTATTGGATCCTTTTTGACCAAATGTGTATATGTATTTTCCTGTTTTGAAGAGTTTTGAAGAGTTTTTGTGTTAAAACGCCATGATTCATACCAGGTATGCATAATTCATGTTTTATGATGGTTTTGAGTGTAATTCAGCATGTTTTAATGATTTCAGGAAACTAATTCACATTCTGTGTGTCACAGGACAAATTCACAGCTCGTTTTTTCATCTGGCACTCTGTCCGATACTCCATCCGACACCCAGTCCAGTACTCCATCCGACACTCTTTCCTACACTAAAACCATGGTTGATTTGGCAGTTATCACATCGCCGGCCAACAATGGGAGAATTAGAGACATGGGTTTTTCTTGTGCTCGTGGCCTCCAGCTATTGTGCTTCTGACAACTTGATTTGGGTTGTTATGATGGGCGATTATTGGCTCACCTTGTTTCTAGAAGCCACCGACAATTAGGATGCATTGAATGTGATTTGTTGTTTTTAGAGAAGGTTGACCCATCCAGTGGTCGACCTCTCAGCTTGTAAATATATAAATACCACCTCAGTGATCAAACAAATAGTGTTAGAGAGAAAAAGACAGGTCAACTCTGTTTTTCTCTTTTCAGACACATTTTGCTAAGACTGTGTACAACTGCATTTCTTATTTTAATGTTGAATTCGTGTTGTTGAGCTCGTGGTTAATATTTAAGAGTAGCCATGACTTGCTGGGGGGACCACCAGCAGTTTGGGTGAATATCTAATTAGTTTGCTTGTGAATTGAATAGTGTAGTCGTCATTTTATTTATTTCCTGTACATGAATTTTCATTATGCTTCTTTACTATATAAATTGTTGTTTGTAATTTAATTGTTTTAGTTCAGTTTTGGAGGTTATTGTCGAGGCTAGTGTTAATATGCAATGACTTTTTAATTAGTAGGAACTAGCTTGCAAGCTTAGATACTAACCCCTGTGTGTAATTAGATGATAGTTAGATTTTCTATATGCTGAAATAGAATTTAAAATAGAGTTAAAACAGGGTATTTAGTTCATGATTTCTTTGGCAAGGTTTCGGTGGATGGATAGTTGTTAGTTTTAGTTTTCAGTTTCAGTTTACTTATCTAATTGTTGTTTATTTTTTCTTATCTAGTTGTTAGTTAGTTTTATCATCTAATTTCTTGTCATATGCTGAAATAGAAAATAGGATTTAAATTATGTTTTATGAGCATTTCCTCTTTTGCAATTTGAATTGATAAAATAGGATTAGTTTAGTTTTCTTTATGCAATTTCCTTTTCTAGATCTAGGTTGCAATTTTAATTCAAAGTTGATTATTAAGTTTAGTTTTCAGTTATGAATCTAAGTAGTATGAATTTGCTTATATTAGTGTAGAATGCATTTGAATTTAATAGAATAGTGTTTTTATATTGTTAATGACTAGTGCATAAATTGAAGAATCACATGGATATGTAGGATAGTTGATGTTGCTTCTATAACGGCTAAGTTCTCATTGGATTGTCTAATTCACACTTTTCACTTTGCTATTGAAGTCAATATTGATTTTATCCCTCTTGAGTTATCGTTAATTGTTAAATGCCATCCTGATATCATAAGACACCGGAGACATAACCATCAACATTATATTTGAGTTTCCTTGTTTTTATAGATTAGAGAATAGTTTCCTTGCTTTTTAGAGAATAGTCTTCTTGCTTTGGTAGATTAAAGAATAGTTTCCTTATTGTAGAATAAAGAGTAGTTGTTGATGCTTTGAATTTAGTAGATTAAGATTTCCTTTTATAAATTAGAATTTATTGTGAAATTTAATTTAAGAATAGAGTTCACTTGCTTATTAGTTTGATTAGTTGCTTATTGAGTAATTTTGATTAGTTTACTTGTTGTAGAAGTTATCATAGGTTAGTTAATTGTTTTCTTGCTTGTTTACTTGCTTTAATAGGGTAGTTATTTGCTTGTCTATTTTTCTTTGATAGGGTAGTTGCTTGTCTATTTACTTTCTTTCATAGGATAGTTGCTTATTGAATTTGAATAGGTTAATTAAAGTAGTTTGTTGTTGTTATTGCTTATTAGGTAGATATTTTTCTTTTGCTTATTGTCATGATTAAGTTAATTTTCTTTAAATAGGGTTTTCATTTGCTTTCTTAGAACTATCCATCGATACTTTGTTCAAAGGTTACTTAGGGTACATAGTTTAAGTTTCTTAGTAGGGTTTGATCATTAGTAGTCTTTGTTTGAGTATATTAGCCCTTCAATATCTGATTTCCTTAGTTAGACTATACTACCTCTAGCCTTTCTTCCTTGGCACAAATAGTGCTACAACTCTAAGTTTACTTACCTCGGGTTGACAATTTAATTGAGGGATTTTAGTGTTTTTTAGTGCATATAGAATACCCATCAACCATTGATCTGAAATATATTTGCAAAATGAAATGAATACAGATTATTATCAAAATATGCTTAACACATAATAACATATATACATTAAAACTGGTTTTTATTCAATAAGGAAATAAGTTGAAACTATAAAATGCAGTAGAAACAAGCTTGCTAGAATGGTGGCGGCTTATCTGTGAGAAGAGATGTGATGGTTGCACTCATTCGCTAGAAGATCCTTACAATGAGGCCCTGAAGGAATTTTTACAATAAACAGGAATGTCAAAAACCATAGACATCCAAAAAACCTACCCCTAGGAGATGAAACGCCAAAAGTCATGTGGACCCGGTTTGGGTAAGTTAGTACATCAACTTCTCGGGGTCATAACTTTTGCATACAATATTTGTTTTAGGTGCATGATAGCCCGTTGGAAAGGTATTCTGAGGAATACACATTTTTCTGCTATCTATCAAAGTTAATTTTGAATGTGGTGAGCCCTAAAAAACATTTTTTAGGGACTCAAAACGGCCTCGCAAGTCAGGGACCCGAAAACTATGGAAAAAAACTACCAAACTAGAAAACTGCCAAAATGAGCTAGTTGGAATAGGTGGGAGGCCACCAAAATCCATATCAATCAGGGATTGGGGCTCCCATGGAACATAAAGCAAGTATGTATAAGAATGAAGTTCTTAGAAAGAAAAAAGTGGGTAGTGGAAGATAGCGAGACCTTGTAAGAAGAAAAAGGAAAATATCAATCTTCGATTAAATATTTATATTTAAAGAGGTGGAGTGATTGGATGAAGAGATTGATAAATATGGAAGGAATTGATCATTATGAACTTACTATGATGGTATTTCATGCCTTTTCATTTGTTTGTTGATGTCCCTTTATGGATTTCCTCGGTGGTTATGGGAATCATCTCAACAATCCTTTTCCGTTCATTGGTAAGCTTGTCGACAGTCATTTTGAACCACTCTTCAATGAAGCTCCTCATGGGCACCACATTGATTTCATGCCATATTTTTATATTGAACAATTCACCTTCCAAGTCCCTTAGATCAATAGAGATGTTGTGCATTGATTCTTCAATATCTTGGTTTTTAATCGAATAATCAACTAGCTAGGTTTCCATGTCATCTTCACCATATTCAAGAATGCCATAGAATTTTTCAAATGACATCCCCTTAAATATCTCAACTTTTCCATCAAATAATTTCTTGGTTAAAAAAAATGAGTTGAGTATCAATTTCGGGCCTTCGACTTCGTTGGTGTTTCGAGATAGATCTATCTCAGTTAGCTTCTTGAATAGTTCCTCTCTTCTAGTTATGTCCTGGCTACATGATTGAACGATACCATTCAGGTTTTTTACCTTTTCTTTCCAGCATGTGTTTAGTTGCTTTATTCAATTTAGGGAAGGGATATCCTCCTCTCTTCTCAATTCTTTCATACTAGTAACTTTTACACCAAATGGTACAACTCTATCGTGGTAGAAACCTTGTTTGTTTTTCAAAAATGCTTGCACATATTCATGAAAAGCATGTGCTCTGGTTCCAATAGAGACCATACTCTTTCACATCTCCCAAGCCTCTATTATTAATTCCATTATTTTCTTTATATTATTTTCCACATAGCCTCGAGATGATGTGAGAAGTCTTGTCAATCCTTTTAACTATTCTGCAGGTGTGGTAGGCCCAATCAATGATAAAGGAATAGCCAACTTTAGAAGGGGCATTAGAGCTCCCTCCAATTCTTTGATTCACTCCTTTAACCTGACACTCTCCGCTTCAAGGCTACCAATAGAGTTTTATAGAGTATCTCCAGTTGCTCGGTGTATCTGGGAGTTCTGGGAAGGCCACATGTTCCATAGGTTAATCTCTGAACGATATTTCCCCTTCTTTTTCTTTACATCTATTTTTTCAATAATCAAATTTTTGGATTTGTTGTCAAAACAACGCTCTGAAATGCAAAAGTCTCTTCTTCGTCGAAGGTATCGGTCCCAATTATTTCCATCTGAGGGTTCTGGGGAGAATTTTTCTCTATCTAGTCGTCATTGGGGAACACTTTCTCAATGCCAATTTCTAGTTCCATATCCTCAAGGGATAGATCTTGGATATCACTTTCTCCCCTCGATCCCTCCTCTTCTTGCACAATGTTTTTTTGTTTCTTCCTCACGGGAAGTTTATGATAACTTTCAATTTTTTCAGAGGGAGGGTTCTTATCTCTTCCTTCGTCTGAAGAACTGTGTGTGTCTTTCTTACTTGGGTAGGTCTTTGGAGCACTTCTCCGAGATGTTTTACTCTTGGGCGTGACAGTCGGGGATTGGGCACTTTTCTCACCCGGACCTTTTCCTCTCTATTTGTATGACTCATTGGTGTTGAGTATTGTCTCCAAGTTTCTAGTGTCAGGAGCAGGAGTTCCGGAGGCGTTGTTTCCATCTTCATTCAGGATATTGTTAATGAAAGAATTGTTGAAACTGACAACCAATAGGTGTTCTACAAAAATACCATTCAGGTCGAACCCTTTACTTTTTCAGCATATTTCAAATTGAGGTTGTGGAAGCGGCCCACAAATTCATCAATCTTGTTCATATTCCTGAATATGAAATCCCTGACTTTCCAAGGCTGAGGTATGAATTGATTTTTTATTTTTTCATGGAAAACATGTAACTAATAGGTGTATTTCCTTGCTATCTCAACAAAAAACATTATGTCAGATATGTGACATGGAAGGAAGGAAGGATTTTATTTGGATCCAAAAATCCTTATAACGTTATAATTTTTCATTTGTTCTGGTGTCCCCTTCATATCTAGGAATTTACTCTCCTGGTCAGACATCCGGGGAACATTTTTTCCAAACAACAATTTTTTGAAAACTGAGACAAAATCATTAAAGACTTCATAAAAGTGTTGAGAGGCCTTATGACTCCACAATTATTGATACCAAATGGTTACCAGGTCAAACTCGCAATTTACCTTCTTGCAGATAGATAATCTCGGGAACTAACAACAATGTGTTATCACAAAGACCAAATAATATGACATAAAAAATTTATTATCTTTCTTTTATTGCACCAACTGGGAAGATATTTCAATGGAAATCATCTTACCCCAATCGAAGATGGCCTATTCCTTGACCAAAAAATAAAGAATGTAAAGAATCATCCAGAATATGTTGGTCGTGGTCTCATGTCCTCTTATTCTCGTAAAAGCCATATAATTTCCCATAAGAGATTTTTGAATGTGCCAACCTGTAGTCTTGTGATATCCTCTGGGATGACTGTTGGGTTCTCCAAGAATTCGGGTAACAGGTTGAGTCCATCGTCATGATTTCTTAAGAACTCCCTGAAATATTCACCTCTGAAGGTGAGCATTGGCTCGGGGATCCTCAACATATTACATAAAACTTGAGGTGACAGAGAGACAAGGGAATGGTCCCGTAACTAGATGATCTACTAGCTTGGAATGTATCTCTCAGTGCACCAGGCGACCAACTCCTTGCAATCAAAAACTTCTGGGGACACACCCTACGCACACAATTCCAGACGTCTAGATTATTTACTTTTCGGAAGAAGGGGATGACTAATAGGAATATGCCCTAGACCACTAAAAACCATGATCTTCGCGTCCAAAAAGATTCATTGTATCTCGACAAAATTGTTGTCGACTTTCTTCCATAAGTCGACGAAGATGTCCAGTTGCTCTAAATTATGTTAAGAATGAACATTGGTGGGAGATAATATAATCCTCCGTAAATATGGTTTAATGTGCCTTGATAGGAGGTCTCCTCGAGCCTTTCGCTAATTAATGGCCATCCCTTCGAACCTGTATGGTAATTTATTAGCATTAAAAGTGTAGTAAATTGTCATTGGGAAAGGCGTGAGGGTTGCAGGGACAAGCGAATGCAATATGTGACTTGAGATTTTTTGTGAACCCGCGAACCCGAGAGCCCGCGATGGTAAGAGGTGTGAAAATGGATAATTGTGGGATGACATGGTGGTCGGACAGGTTTATGTTAGGCAGAATGACACTCAGGAAGTCTCATGGGAGTCTGGGGATTGAAATGTAGATCACGAAACTATGTGGTGCAATATGTCTATCACAGAACACGGGAACATGAAAGTTCAATCTCATCAACCCGAGAACCCGTAATTGTAAAATTGGATAAGTATGGAACAAAATGACAGTCGGTCAGACTCGTGAAGTGAAGTTGTAGATGGAGGTGAGAAAAAGTAAGTTCGCCAACATGGGAAACCATGGTCTAAAATGCGACTAAGTGTTAGAACTATAAAAGGGCTAGTAAGAGGGAAAAATGGGTAAGTGTAGAAGGGGGAAAATAAAGTTAGAAACAAAATCGGGAAATTAGAAAAGGGGAGGGAAATTTTTGGAAGCAGGAAATGACCTCAAAAAAAAATATGAGAGAAAATGAATACTTTGTTGTCCCAAATGAACCTTATAGTCCCCCTAAATTTGTACTACTATAAGGTTTTTGAGGTGTTCTCGAAGAGTGAGTGCCTCTAGGGACACTGGCACTTCTAGGAGCATGAATTCTCCCCGAACTAGATTTTCCCCCAAGGGGATTGCCCCCAGGGATAAATGTAGAACCTCTAATAAAAATGTTCCCAAAATTAGGCCCAACGAAGAACCCACATAACTTGAGGTATTGATAAAGGGAAAGCTTCCCAAATTTGAGAAGTTACCCCCAAGGGGTGTGCCCCCAAGTAGAAGTGTTCTAACCCATGGGAAGTTAAAACCTCCTGACATACTACTCACCCCATCCTAAGTAGAGACAAACCCAAAACCACTCCGAAATATCCACCCAAAATATACACCCTCACTCTATGATGTCGGACCACTCATAGGAATGGTGGAGGAAGAAGGAGTTACACCTCCCATGCTAAAACCTACAATGCTCGCCCCCCCAATTGAAAGAGATATAGAAGTGGGAATCAAAATATAAGCGATGAACATAGTAATGCTAGGTATTCTAATGGATGTGAATGAAGACATGATTGATGTCCCCTAGATCAAGAGACTTGTAGAAAAAGGGATGGACAATGTAGGTATAATGAAGCTAAGGGGTGTTAATGTGGATATCACAGGGATGGCCCTAGTCCCAATTGTAGATGGGATTGAAGGCTCAACTACATTGGATGAAACACTTGGTCCTGACATGGTCGAAGGATTTCTAGATAAATAAAAAGGATCATTAAAAATATCCCTAAGTTGGACAAGTAGAGGTGCTTATGGATCAGTTAAAGGGGGGTTAAAGTTTGGTGGAGGATTTTTGTGGACCACTTCCACTTCAACCAAACCATTTTCATCAAACCAAAGATAATACCCTTTGAATTCTTGGTTACCTACTTCACCTCTCTTGAGAGGTGGTTGTACCTCCATGATGGGTTCTATTCCTTGCAATCAATGGGACTGACACGATAATTCAGCCACAATTAAAATAATAGGTGTAAATCAAACACAATTTAAACTAAGGTTGTTATAGACTCATAATCAAAGAAAACAACCCTATCAAATATAGGATAATAGCAATAAAACCAATGGCTCAATGGGCCTTCCAAAAACCAACCCTCTAGGGGAGATGAAGTCCCCACAAGAATGGCTAGAGAAAGTATGAGGAGAAGTTACGATGATCTACATGAAACATCCCTGAACGATGCAAGAACCCTTTATTAAGGTAAACACCCTTCGAGGGAACTGAGAATGCGAATGAATGTCTTCCCTAGTGTTAATAAGTATGAATGGTGTGTCAAGAAAATAAATGGAGAACACTCGATGGTAGGTCCCAATTAGACCTACTCGCGTTTGGTGTAGTGTTTCCTATGAGTATATGCGCCTCGTTTGCGCTCAAAATTAAAATAAGAAAAGGGGAAAAACAATGAAATTTCCCCCAAAAGTTTTAATTAATCCTAAGGCTAATTTAACTGAAAGAAAAATAATATAATCCTAACTACTTCTAATCTATCTTGGGATCAAATCTAAAATAATGAGTACAGTGAATGGTAATACCATCAAAACTTGAAATAGTTAATGTTTTCTATTGATAAATGAAAACAACAATTTTACATATAAACTAACAAATATTTGTACAATACATCCATAACATCACTTATATACACACAAGGAAACATGTGACAGCATGAGAAGAAAAAAAAAATGCAGAAATAGCTCATCCAACAGAATCCTATCTACTCAACTAGAAGATAAATGCACAAAGAATAGTCTCATATGCATCTACCCATATCTACATATTTCTAGAATTTCTCTTTCTATTTATTCCCATAGAAGTAATAGTACAATATTTTTTTACAAAGGGTAAAAGTCCTACATTAGACCTGCAAGCTCTCTTTTATAAGAACAGAGAGAAACTCCTCGGTTTTCCCAACCATAGTTTATTTTTCTTGCATTTTGAATTTCTCATGTATTTTCTAAAATCAGCATGTGATCATTACAAAGAGAAGCTGAAAATATTCCTCAACGATTATTTTTTTTCAGGCAGTTTACGAATTTTATTTGTTAAAAACAATCATTAATTATGTCCATTGGCATTATATTTTGTTCCTCAAAATTTCCTGGGCTTTTTTAGCATAAGTAGGTTGAATCAGATCATTTTGTATCTTGCTCCTTTGTCTCATCTTTCAACCATGCTCTAATATGATTGATTTCAATGCACGTAGCCTCACACATGGTTGTCTCAAGTGTGCATATTCATTTCCCCCCCCCCCCCAAATCCATGGCATGTGATTCTTTGCGATTTATGAGGTTTTTCGTTACGATAGTGGCCTATAAAATTCTTTCACTGCATTCCTGTCCTCTATGCCTTTAAAAAAATGTATCATGGGATTAAATATGACACCTATAGTCAAATATATTCCCATTTAAAAATGATTATCAATAGTCGTTCATCATTCTTGTGGGTTAATTCAGGACGTTGATTATAAGCCTAGAGAGTTTTTGTCTATTTGCATGTAGGAACAATTCACAAAAATTGATCTAGTGAGAAGACATATCTAGGCCATTTATCTGAGGGAATCATCATCGATGAGTGGAGTTGGAGCATCCAAGTTCCAAGGAGAAGGATCTTCGATGAAAAAAATGTCGTCATCGACAAATAGGTTGTCTAAAGTATGGGGTTAGGCTAGGGATAGATCGTTCACAATTTTTCCCAATACATATCATCATCGGTGATCTCTTATGGATAACAAGAATAAAATCAATGATGGTCATTAGATATAAAATCCAAGTAGATATCAGCCATTGATCTAAGGAGGGTCATTGGAGAGATGGTTGGAGAGGAAAAATGTTGATTCAACATAGCAGACAACTTCGGTTCATCGATCTATAGGCATCATCATCAAGGAAATAATTCAAAGATTACAAATTCTATGGGGGAGGAATGTCGATGATAAAAAAAAAATCATCTGGGATGGAGTCATCAGGGATATCAGGAAAAGGGTTAGGAGGGGTCCAGAAGAAAATGGGACCATGAGTTAATGAAATTCATTGATCTGGCAAATAGGAAGATATGAACCATTCATTTGGGAAGGGTGGTTGGGATGCTCAAGAGAAAGGTCAAAATAACTCCTGATGACGAAGAGGGTAGGTTTGAACACCTAAGTAGATAAGCCATAGTGTCCTATAATGACGTGTATGGCCATGCGAGTCCATGTGTCAAGTGGAGGATGGGTCCACGTGTCAGGATGATTTGGATTTTTGAGACCATGGTTAGCATTGAGTCCTGGGTGACACATGTCATGTCAGGTGATAGGTAGTGGAAATACCACGTGTCTGAGCTAAAAGATAGGGATGAAGGTGTTAACTGTTGACTTACTTTGAGGCACTGATGAGATCAAGTTTGTTGATATTCGATTCCAGAGGACCGTTGGAGTTTCCAAAGGAGGGAATTGTCAGAGGAATATGGAGAAGAGTGGTAAAAGTGCTCGAGTGATGGATCCCTGATGATGAAAAGGCTCGAAGGAATTGTCTTCAGGATAAGCGGTCGAGTAAATTTATAGAAGAGTCAGAATAAATACCATTAACGATGAGGATAGTTGGTGGGTGCCACATCGATGCCATGTTAGTGCCACAAGTGATAGGGTGCCACATGGTTTCCATGCATCAGAGGTTCCAACTAGGGAAGTGAGAGATTTAACTACTATCCAACTTTGTGGCATCGATAATAGTGGGGTTGTTGATCACCGACTTTCGAAGGTTGTTGGATAAATGTGGAGGCATCGTCATTGATGGATGTGGAGTGTGCATCCAAGTGATAGGGAAGAGGAACTCTAATGATGAAGAGGTCATTGTTGGGGGATTGGGTTAGAATACTAAAGAGCCTTGAACATATAACTCTCAACGACGAAGAGGACACGTGGTGGGTGCCACATTAACATTCATGTAAATTCCATGTTGGATGCCACATGTGATAGGGTGCTTTCAATTTTCACATGCAACTCTGTGTGACTAATTTCATATCTGAAAACTTCTTCCTAGTGATATAATAGTAAAACCCTGGTTGTTGTCACTGAACAATTTACATTGAATTTATTTCCTAAAAACATATGCAGCGAAAAAAACAATATTAGAGATGAATCATCAATACACAAGAGACACAATAATTATTTTCTATAATTTTATCCAATCCTTCAAATTTAAAGACAAAACTAGTCCTCTCAATGTCACCAAAAGTGTGGATAAAACTAGTCCTCTCAGCCAATATAATGTCACCAAATATGAGGAAAACCTTGTCCTTCAATGACCATACAAATAATAAAAACAAAAACTCAACAAATTTCCTAGAAATATCCTCTTCCCACAAATTAATTGTAGACCACTTGTATGGACTTTTGACATCACATGTCATCCTATACAAATCTATACCTGGACATAAAAATATATACAAAGTTCACCTTATAGAAAATCCTCATATATACGTGGTTTTATCCACTACAAACCTCATATACCCTATATTTGATTCATCCTTATGAAACCCTCATATATATGTGCTTCTTCCTCCTACAAACCATGTATTGTATGAAAACTTCACTCCACATGTGCGACCTACTTTGATTCTCTCTTATGGGAAAAATTCACCACCTTGCAGACTTTCCCTTTTTTGATATCACTAATCCTCCTTGGCACAAGTGAAGACTCACTCATACCAAATCCATCATGTCATTAAACTATGCCACAATATGAGATGTCACAATGACTTATCTCCCTTATATTCAATCCTTAGGGGTCTCCATAGAATTCTCTCCACAAGTCAACATCAAATTAGGATTTCCTTGTGGGTGTGGATCCCCAACACAAGACCAAAAATCCCATCACCAAACCCATGAAGCCCCCACTCAAATCCAAGGGGTTTTTCACCAAACTGAAAGTGTGATGTGGTTCCCATGATGATTCCCACATTCCCAACACTTAGGACCATGTGAGAATACCTGCCTGAAGTTAAAAAAAAATCAACACTATGTTATGACCCAAGGGGGTCATATATATGGATAAATGTATATGATATGACCCAAAGGGGGGGAATATATGGGCCTAAATGTACATGCAATGTGTAAATACATATGCAATATGGTCATCCTAGTGATAAAGGGGCCTCATGTGCAAGTGTGAATAGCTATATATAAGAGATCATGTATTCATTATTGACATGTGAATTGTGAAGTATGAAAGGTATTTGGTTATTTGGAGGGGGTTCCCCTATTCTTTAAGGAGTTATTGTGTAACTTATCTATATTGGAGTTGTGCTCCATGTTAAAATTATGTACATGGTGTGTACTTCTATTATTTTATGATATTTTAGCATTTGGATCATAACACACTCCCTCTTAGCAAGGGAGGTATTCTCACCACACTCCACAAGTGAGAATTATTCCTGATGTGTTAAAATCATCAACACTCCATCTTAGCGAGGAAGGAATTCCATACTCTATCACCACCTAGAATTATCTCTATCTCTCGCACTGGATCCTCTACCACAACTTCTCTCCAATCCATCTAATTAGTTTCTCCCTTTGTCACCAAAGGAAACTTGATCCCTATTCCTCTTGATTGGTTGTGTCCTCGGTCATTGAAGTAAATCATGTTTTCTGTCATGATCCCTCCCTAGAAGACACCTTGATCCTAAAACCCTCCTACCTTTGAGCCTCCTTTCTAACCATATCAACCCATGACACCCTCCCAACAAACTTGGAAGATGTCTCTCTCCCATATGGACCTAAATCTTGGCTCCCACTAAGCGACCAAATCTCCTTTTGAAGTTGGATTCCCTTTGAGTCTCCTGACTCCCTCTGAGTCTCCTGACTCCCTATGAGTCTCTTAACTCCCTCTAAATCCACTAACTCCCTCTAAATTCATACTCTCTTTGATTCTACACAGCCTCTAGAGCTACCTTCTCCATATCCATTGTCCTCTACATAGTCCTAGGAGGTTTCTCCTCCCCATTGGATCATGAGGGTTGACTCCCTATGGACTATGGATCCCTCTAAGATGACACTACTAGTGGGGCCACCTACCTCACCACTCATGGATCCACCTGCTCCCTCTCATCTATCTCTATGCTCCTACTAGCCACAACACACATAGGTTACCCCTCTCTAACTCCAAGAACCACTATTGATTTGAGGATAGATAATATGGGAATAAATAACACTTGTTTATCTCAAAATAATATGTAGTTCTAGTACACATAACACATTTGACACCCTCATAACCTCTCCTAACTCTAATCAAAATGATACAATACCAGATCCTCATATTGCATGCTTGGATCCCATGCCAAGATCCACACACAAGTATGAGCCAGTATCTGTGAAGGTGTCAAACAAATATCTAGCATATATAAAATGGAAATATGTTGCACTATCCACCAAGCAAGTCCCCCTGCTAGAAACTGTACCTAAAAGGGATAATACCAACAAGATATCCCTTTGGAATCCGTCTGCAACCTCATAAACCTTTGTTTCTAATTCTTTCTTCCTTCTTCCTCTTCCCCTTTGATATGGACACTATGAATCATAATTCCCAAAGTCATGACACTCAAAACATATAATTTTACTGAGATCCTTCTTCCATCTCAGCTCTGGAGATGCTTCTCTCTCGGGAGAATCCCTTCTCCCTGGAAAAATTACTCTTCCTAGAGAACCTCTTCTTCCCTTCCTAGTGCGGGCTGAAAATGCCTAGTTCTCATCACTTCTACTCTTCACCACTCCATTCATATAATCCTTGGACACAAACTAGGTCTCCTCCTAAATACAATCGGTCCATATCCTCTCAAACTCTAGAAACATATCTCGTCCACAAATACCCTGCAAAAAAGGTTCCAAAAATATGGGAAGAACAACTCAATATCTAATAACACATGTTCATCCCAGAAAAACACTACATATCCCTAATCCTCAATCACTAAGGCTGAGAACACACTCCTAACACCCATAACACATTTTGTACTCACAACACATCCTGTGACTCCATATGGAATGAAACTATACCAAATTCATGCACTACCTTCCTGGTACTCATATAAAGATCCTCGTACATACTTGAGTCATACTCTATGAATCTCATGAACAAATCCTATTACCATGCCATGTGTCAGTGGCTCCCACTATATAAAAACCATGCAATCGTCCAAGGAAAGCATCCTACTTCCCCAAGTCATGACCATCCAATGAACCTCTACACAATTCCATCATCCAAGTCACCAAAAAAATATTTTTATGTCTACACATGTTACCACTAATCCTATGTCCTCATTTGAATAGTCCCAAATTGCAATTGGACACTAAGTCTAGTCCACTCTAGACCATTGCAACTCATATTCGCAAGTGTCCTCATCCTCCTAGGTCAAATGCCTCATACATCACCATACCTCAACAATGTGCAACTCTTCAGCCCAATGAAGACTCTATCTCATCAACTTGTCATACACACAGAGTTATCTCCTATGTTCTAAAGAACCCAATATGTACCCATCGCAACTCACTATGAAAAGTCATTGGAAATCCATCCACAGGTTTGGAAATATGCCACACAACATACTGTTGTGATCTGGGATCTCTGCCAATCCACCATAACTCCCAACCTACCACACCATCGATCTGCAATAGTCCAAAACTCATCATTTGGCTAGTCTTATCCATGTCTCAAACCAAATACCATCTAACATGTTGCCACCTACGATCATCGTTGTAGATCCCTCTCAAAGTTATTTCCTTAGCTCCCTCAGAGTTTTCACCTGTGACCTTCCGAGAGTAAGAACAAGAACAAGAACAACACTCCTCCAATGTTGTACCCAACAATGTGTCTCAAGATGATCCCCTTCTCTTTAGATCCCAAGCTCTGATACTATGTCAATTTTCACATGTAAATTTATGTGACTAATTTCAAAACTAAAAATTGCTTCCTAGTGATCTAACATAAAAACCTTGGTTTTTATCACTAAACATCTTTACATTGAAAATATTTACTGAAAACATATGCAACAAAAAAATATATAAGAGATGAATCATAAATACACAAGAGAGAAAATAGTTATGTTTTGTAACTTTATCCAATCCTCCAAATCTAAGAACAAAACATGTCCTCTCAATGTCAAAAAAACTGAGGACAAAAATAGTCCTCTCAACCAATACAATGTCACCAAATATGAGGACACCTTGTCCTTCAATTACCAGACAAATTAGAAAACCAAACCTCAACAAACATCCTACAAATATCCTCTACCCATGAATCTGCTATATACCACTTGTATAGCTTGTTGACGTCACTTGTTAACCTGTAAGGATCTGTACCTTCCCGTAAATATATATATGTGATTCAACTTACTGGAAATCTATGTATATACGTAGTTTAATCCATTGAAAACTACATATACCCTATACATGATTCATCCTTCTACAACTCACATATATACATGCTTCATCCTCCTGCAAACTATGTATTGTATGAAAAATTCACTCCAAATGTGTGAAATTCTTTGCTTCTATCTTCTAGGCTAGATTCGCCACCTTCCAGGATTTCCCTTTGTTGATATCACAAATCCTCCTTGTCACAAGTTCATACTCACTTATGCAAACTCCATCATGTCATTACACTATGACACAATATGTGATGTCACAATGACCTCTCTCCTTTGTATACAATCCTTATGGGTCACCATAGAATCCCCTCCATAAGTCAACATCAAATTAGGCTTTCCTTGTGGGTGTGAAGCCCCAACACAAGCCCAAAAATCTCATAACCAAACCCATGAATCCCTTGCTCAAATCCAAGGGGTTTTTCACCAAAATAAAAGTGTGTTGTGGTGCCCATGATGATTTCCACATTCCCAACACCTAGGGCCATGTGAGAATACCTACCCGAAGCTACAAAAATCAATAGGTGCTACATGGAAAAAAGGTTGAAAAGGGTGAGGGAATACTTAGGAAACTTTGGGACACCATAACATTTGATCAGAAACTCAGATTTAAGTATGGTCATAATTGTTGGAAATATATCGACAAGAAAAATCCAACTAAGAGATTTAGTTAGAGGAAAGAATATACGAAAAGAAGGGGAAAACTAAATAAGCATTAGGCCTAGGTGTTCAAAGAAAGGGAAGGACAAAAGGGAAGGATATCAAGGGATTCCCCGCATGCATCTCAATGTTGGAGAAAACATGAAGAAATAATATCTTTCTAACCTTTTCCTACAACCACAAAAAGAGATGATGATGCAAGAGAATCTCTCCACCTCAACGCACGCCAGTCGAGTTACACATGTGGTGCACATTCAAGGAAGGAAGAGGCACCACCCTCTCAGTTTTCCTCGAGAATCAAAAGTGTGGTCCAAGCATTCAATGTTAACAAGCTGGAGATAAGGTCGCCATTAGGTGGTTAAGGGTCGGAGGGATCTATATCTGATTAGCTTGGAGGGAATCTCATTGAGCCCCTCTTGTATAAATTCTTGTATTGTTTCCATAATACAGTTTAGCTTAGAGTAGAGGCATTCGAGTAGGGGATGATATATGCATAGGAGTAACACAGAGGGTCGATACTTAGTTGCAGTCTGGACTCAACCATTTGTAATTTGATATTCTACCATTAATATAAAAATGATAGTTTTTCCTGTTATCAACTTTTGTGTAATGGTTTCTTTGTGATGAATATCATTTGTATGCATTTGAAATTTATATGAATGTTACAAATCGTCTGCAGAGATAGAACTATAACTTTCTATCTATGAGTGTGTTGGATTAGGTTTGGTTCTCTAGGTTAAGTGCAAGGAGTGCACGATAGAGTGAGAAAACTCTGTGAAACGACACAGGGAGTGCATGTCTGAAATCAGTGGAGTCAGAAGAGAGACTTCCAGGAGGGCATACCAGGTTAATTCATAGACTCGAGAAGAAATTTCAAGCTGGTTAAGTTCCTTGGAAATAAATACTATGGAGGAGAAGACACAGTCCAAATTTACAGAACACTCTGAAACACTCTACCAAGAGGGCATAGAGCAAGTACAAGAGATACATAGTTAGAAGTGTTGGAATTCTTAAGAGAATCCCATAATTACTAAACATTTTGAGGAAGGAAGGCTTTGCAAGAGTGCATCGATAAAGGAAAGGAGATGCCTTGAACCCTTCCATAAGGCTAAGGGAGAAGTCATTGAAGAACTGATCCAAGCGCAAGGAGTGCACCTAGGATATTGTAAGTTCATCTTACAAAGATCAGGAGGAGGGCAAGAGTAATTCCACTGAAGGATGTAGAGGAACTGGGAACCTTGGAGGTTTTCAAGCCAAGCAAAGTCGCAGAAGAGTCTGTGCAGAACTTTGTAAGGGGTGTAGAAGAAGTCTAAGAACAGTTTAAGTCTCGAGGAGAAAATTGCACTAAGTGTGCAACGAGAAGTCAAGGACTTACGAAGTCCTGAAGATCTTTGCAAGGTCACGAAGAGATAGTTGATTCTAGTCATTGATACTAGGAAGGGCACATAGCAAATATATATGGATTTCAGAGGAATAATACTTCAGAGAAAAGTTGATGAGAGGTTACCTGATTCATCCTAGCCATCCATCGAGATAGGATGCGTGGTGAGAAATTATCACTTCGTTGATTTGCAAATTGGGAGAAGCATAGTTGGGAGAAGAGAGGACTCACAAAGTCTGAGCTCGCAATTTTATCACAACCATCGAGCGCAAGGAGAACGTGGACCATAGATTTGGTCCCGAAGAAATCGTCTATTTGGGAATCAGGGAAAGGGAAGCAAGTAGTTCACAAAAGTCCCAAAGCACAGGGTCGCAAAGGGATGTAGGCCACAGTCATATCCCATGGTCACATCAAGGAGGGGGCCTAGCATGGAGAGCTAGCATCGTTGGCGTTAAAAGTTGAAAAGCGCTAAGGACAGGGTCTGCGGGTTCTACACAACCTATGCCAAGAAAAAGAAGGACCTTTGATAGAGTTGTTGGGTTCCAAAGAGAAACCTAAGGAATCGCTCTGACTTAGGCATTGAACAATCCTAGACCGGGAGGTTGCACAACCCCAAAGAAGGAGGATAAGGGGGGTTATGCGGTCAAGTGGTATCCGAGCTCAATTTTCGTCTGTAGATTTCAGGGGAAGGAGAATTTGGATATGCTCTCAGTTGCAGAGTGAACAACAGACTTTCCAGGAGGGCAAGTAGAAGGTAAAGATGGCTACTGATGGTCATATGTATGGTCGAGGAGTAGACTGCAAGATGAAAAGAAAAGAATAAATTAACAAGGAGTTCACTGAAATCTGAGCGGAAATGCAGATGCCGACATTGAATATGCAACATAAGGCAAAGGTACACTGGATATATGAATGGCATCTAAAGAGGAAAGCAAAATGGTCTATCTAGAATTTGTCGGCCAAGGAGAAATAATGAGATTTGAGGAGGTGGTTGAAGGAAATTAAAAACCCCAGTGACACAGAGGAGGAAATGGCTTACATCTATGAACTAGAAGTTGGAAAAATCCTCAGTGATGAAGAAGGGAGGTCAAGTGAGGATCTCATAGACTGCCAGGAGAGAAGTAGTGGAAATTCATATTTCTAGGTGGGCAATGGGATGAGATCGGTTGATCTCATATACTACCAAGAGGGAAGGAATGAAATTCCATATTTCCAGGTGAGCAAGGGAGAGGAGAGGAGATTGTCTGAAAATCTTGTGAACATGGAGATGAATTTTGATCAACAAGGAGTGATGACAGAGGAGGATCAAAGATGTATTATGATCATTAGAGGGATTGATATATTCCTACCAAGATGCCTAGTTAAGGAAAGATCATGATTTGTATATGAAAAAACAGAAGGACAACCTACAGAGACTGTCAAAGAGGAGAAGAAGGAGAAGAAACTGATGTTTTCCCCAGTAGAAGAAGGAGAGAATTCCACCAAATTGCTCAATATTTTCAGCCAGGAAGCTGAACAGGAAATAACTGCAACACTAGACTCTAGATTTTGCATCAGAAGAGGAGGAAGGAAACATGGATTTTACTGATCTATATGAAGAGTTGGAAGCCCTAAAGAGAAGGGTGATAGTGGAGTGTCAGCACATCCAACAGGTTAAGCTCAAAATAGACAGGGGAGAAGACCAACCCAAGGAGCAGCTAGAAGAAGTTGGAATTGAACTAACACAAGAGGATCTGACAGAAGCTAATATGTCAGGGGAGGAAGTTGAGCAACATCTCAATGATCAGACTACAAGACTAGAGTCTGCAGCAAAGTGGCAAGCTAAGGCCACAGGAGATAAAAATAACAACATGGGGAATCAATATGATCTACCCTTTGATCGGTGGAATAAAGTATGATAGAGAATACCACATAAGGAGAGCCATATAGTATACAAACTAGACGAGGTGATTGAGGAGATAAGGAAGTTTATGTCAAGGTCAGTAGAAGAAGTGATCAACAAGGAGAATTTGGATAGAAAGGAACCTGCACGAGCATTAGAGAAGATGCATGAGCAGAAGCAATGAAGCAGTGAAGCAGACGAACCAAAAGACAACTCCAAGAGAAATTTTTGGATCCAGGAGGGTTTCAACTCAGCCGAGAAGCTCATGAGAAATAGCTCATGATTTGTGTAGCCATGGAGTATGATTAAGAAGCATCAATCCACCTCAACATGTGTTAGTTGAGTTAAATTCATGGTACGCATTTAAGGAAGGAAGACACGTCTCCCTCTCATTTTTCCTCGAGAATCAAAAGCGTGATCCAAGCATTCAATGTTGACAAGATGGAAGAGCCAAATTATGCCTTCGCAAAAGTTGGAGATAAGGTCACCATTAAGTGGTTAAGGGTTCAAGCGATCTATATCTGATTTGGAGCAGATTTCTATCATTGTAATCTGGATTGGTAGTCAGGCATTTTTGAATGGTGATATGACACAACTAGATTAGCTTGGAGGGAAGCTCATCGAGAACCTCTTGTGAAAATTCTTGTATTGTTTCCATAGTAGAGTTTAGTGAATATTAGAGGATCTGGGTAGGGGATGAGATATGCATAGGAGAAATATAGAGGGTCGAGACTCAGTTGCAATCCAGACTCAACCATTTGTAATTTGATATTGTACCATTAATAGAAAAATGACAGTTTTTCCTGTTATCAACTTCTGTGTAGTGGGTTCTTTGTGATTAATATCATTTATATGAATTTGAATTGTATATGAATGTTAGAAATCATCCGCAGGGATAGGACTAAAAATTTATATCTATGAGTGTGTTGGATTAGGTCTGGTTCTCTGGGTTAAGTGCAAGGAGTGCGCAACAAAGTAAGGAAAATTTGTGAATCGACGCAAGGAGTGTGTGTCTGAACTCAGTGGAGTCATAAGAGAGGCTGTCAGGATGGAATAGTAGGTTCATTCACAGACTTGGGAATAAATTTTGAGGTGGTTAAGTGCCTTATAAAGAAAGACTATGGAGGAGGAGACACAGTCCACAGTTACTGAACACTTTGAAACACTCTTTCAAGAGGGAATAGAGAAAGTATGAGAGCATATGAGAGCAACACTATTAGAAGTGTTGGAATTCTTAAAAAAATCCCATAATTAATGAACATTCTAAGGAAGGAAGGCTTTGCAAGAGTGCATCGACAAAGGAAAGGAGATGCCTTGAACCCTTCCATAAGGCTAAGGGAGAAGTCGTCGAAGAACTGATGCAAGCACAAGGAGTGTGCAGAGGATATTTTAAGTTCGTCTTACAAATCTCAAGGGGAGGGTGTCAAGCTGCTAGGAGGGAAAGAGGAAGTCCATTGAAGGATGCAGAGGAACTGGGAACCTTGGAGGTTTTCAAGCTAAGCAAAGTCGAAGAAGAGTCTGTGCAAAACTCCGCAAGGGGCACATAAAAATTCTGACAACAGTTTAAGTCTCGAGGGGGAAATTACGCTAAGTGTGCAATGATAATTTGAGGACTTGCAAAGTCCTGAATATCTTCTCAAGGTCGAGAAGAGAGATTTAATCTTATTCGTTGATACTAGGAAGGGAATGTAGAAGAGATCTACATATTTTGAAGGAAGAATCCTTCGGATAAAATTCAAGGAGAGGTTACCCGAAGAGCTAGGAGCCGAAGTCATCATAGCCATCCATCGAGATATGAAACGTGATGAGAAATCAACACTTCTCTGATTCATAAATCGAGAGAAAAAGAGTTGGGACAAGAGAGTAATCGTGAATTCTGAGCTCGTGATTTTATCATAGTTGTCGAGTGCAAGGAGAACGTGGACCGTATATTTGGTCCCAAAGAAATCATCGATTCGGGAATCGGGAAAAGGTAAGCAAGTAGTTCACGAAAGTCCTGAAGCACGGAGTCGTGAAGGTATCTAACCCATGGTCATAGCCCATGGTCACATCAAGGAGGGGGCCTAGCATGGAGAGCTAGCGTTGTTGATGTTAAAAGTTGGAAAGTGCTAAGGAGAGGGTTTGCGGGTGCCACACAACCTGCGCCAAGAAAAAGAAGGACCTGTGATAGAGTTTTCGGGTTCCAAAGAGAAACCTAAGGAGTCACTCTGACTTAGGCAATGAACGATCATAGACCAGGAGGTCATGTAGTCCCAAAGAAGGATAAGGAGGGGGGGGTATGTGTTCAGACGAGATCAGTTATGTGATTAAAAAGACACTCGCCAATACATCAAAAATATTATATTTCCTTGTTTTTAAGAAAACTTATGAATAAGTATTGAAAATGAAGAGAATTAAGAGGAGAGGTTTCTCAAAGGAAATCATCTATGACCTAGATTAAATAACTATCATGACAGCTTCATGTACCTAATCTCTTGTTTATGTCGATAGAAATCTAGGGTCTTTATATGAATCTAAAGAGAAGCTTAACAAACTGAATACAATTGTCCAATAATCATGGGTACCACAATGATGCCAAAATTTCTAAAATATATAATCCAAGATTTCTAGTACTTGTAATCTAACATACCCTTTTCAAAGAGACAAATAATGAGATCAATTATTTTATTGGTTGCACACTTTAGATTGGTTTTGTTTTGACCATGGTTTTTCACTTTTCATAAGAAGAAAATATCTACATAAGCATGTTTCACATCTCTCATTTCCCAACATTTATTCGCTTCCAGGGAGCGTCCATATCCCTGGCGAAGTTTCCTCGGTACCATACAAGAATATCCTCGCTTCCAGTAGGCATCCATAGCCTCGACGAGTTTACTTGTACTTCCCACACTATTAATAGTGATTTCAGCATCCTTTTTATTTTAAAACATGCTCACCCTTTTATATTTGTATATAGATATGCATATGCACATAGGGTGTGAAGGAAGCAGGGTGATATGAGACTTTATTTGATTTTCTAAGTATATGCTATGCATTTTAGTTTAACCCATAGTTCTCCCCCAAAACCAGCATAGTATTGGCCATTTTATTAATGTGAAGTGAATGGATCTCTAAGAAAAATATAGATAGACACTTTCCTATACTTATGGATTATCATGGTTCGCTCAACAGGCACGTGTGTTCCACCACAACTATCAATCCATGCCTACAACTAAGAATTTCATGAATATTCATTCATATAGAGAAGTCATGCATGCATCTTATGAATTCTAAAAATTTCTTCAGTATGTGACCAGAATTGGACCATCCCTTCATTCAAATTTCAAAAGTAATCCTCAAGGCTAACTGAAGAGTCAAATCATCTCAAGGAAATACCATCATTTGAATTCAAATATGGAAGCAAATCGTGTAATCATAAACCAAGACTAGAATCAAAAGTAAATTCATAAAAGGAAAACTAAACTAAAAGGAATCTAAAAATAGAATGTCGGTCATCAATAAAGAATCAAAATTGGCATCAAATATAAGAAGATAAACTCAACAGCAAGTAAAAATATGAGGTAGAAATAGCGAGTGTTTTTATTGAAATCTTGGAAATTAAGCCAAAGGAAATAACCAATCAAGAAATTGTAATCATCAATATCAATCCCAATGAAAAGGTTCCCATAGTTTCTTATTTGAAATGAAGAACAAACTAGGTTACGAGATTCGATGATCTAGTCGAAAGATTTGCAGCACAATTCTCCAATCCATCTGTCACATAGAACTTATTTCATTTAATTAACAAAATGATCATCTAGGAATCTACTGAAATGAGTTAATGTAGATGTTAAATAAAAATATATTTTCAAAACCATTTACATGAAACATTCCACAAACCCATGATCTCTTGAGCAATTCCTTTGCATATTTGGAAGTAATTAATTTTTCAACAAAAAATAGATTTCATATTTCTCACCAAAGTGCCATTTTTTGTTTTCTATAAAATATAATCATTAACGACATAGATCCAAATCATTCAATCTGATAAGGAAAAGAGGAAAAATGATAGTTACGTAGGTCACTAAAATATTCATTAAAATGACTCCAAACATCAGCTAGATAAAAAAACAGCATGTGAACACATGGAAACCATTATATTTATGATCAGTTGTTGATTTGGTGAAAATATTGTCTTATCAATCAAAATGTTGCAAAGAAATCAACATCCAAGCTTAGATTAACACTTACCTAAGTTTTGTTCATTCAAGAGAAAAATCTTGAGCTACTGATTGCACAAGTCATTTTCCTATACACTTAAGAAATTTGGGAAGAAACTCTTCCTATACACGACTGACTTATTGAAATGCGAATTTAACTAAAAATAAAAGTAAATACCATAATTAATCTAATCCTAAGAAAATCCCATTAATCTAATGTGAACTTAGACTATATTGGTTGTCATTAAACTCATGTAAGTGCCAATTTTTTCATTCAATATTTGTTTGTCGTCCATTCAGTCAAATATCACAGCCTTTTTCCTAAGATATAAACACTATGTTCTTTTGCTGCAACATTCATTTCAACGTGAGAGCTTAGTGACATTGATAATTGTGATATTTTAATCCCTTGACACAATGTCTTGTTCGTGAAATTGGACTCAATCAATTTAAACAAATAGGACCCTAATATTTCGATTCCATCCCAATTCTGAAGATACCTGGACATCAACAAAAATTTTCATGGTTACAAGATCAATACAAAATCTGATTTAAAATCACTTATTAATGGTAATAATGTGAAATATTAGCATGATCATCTCCATCCTAGTGAGAGGCAAGAGGAAATAATTATGAAAAGGGAGAAACTAAGATACTCTGGAAGGGTGAAAATGCTCTCAGGTCACAGACAAGATGGATTGACTTCTCCAACACAAATGAAAGATATAATTAGAAATCAAAATCGAATAAGGTGAGTAAGATCATATTTATAATAGATTATAAGATTGATGTGATTGGTAAATCCATGAAATTGATAGCCTTAAGCTCTAAAGAGTGTTCCAAGTAGAGAAACCATAAATTCCACTTCCTCAAGCTTACACGTGTCCTAGAATAAGAGGAAAGTGAAATGAAAAATATGAGTGTATAGCTTGTCTCTCATAAAAGATGTAAGAAGGATCCATTAAAATATGTACAGGCATGACCCAAACGTTATTATCTTCCCAAATTTTGAATCATAAGTCTTGGTTAAAGGAACATTGAAGAGTGTGGGGCCCAATAGATTGATAAGTTATAGCCCACAAGGAATTCACTTGAAAATTATTACCAGGGGTAAAATGAAAAACAATGTTGAAAAATCAAAATTTAGTATCTTAGAAGTTGCGTAGAGATATTTCGTTAAGGTATTTACATATCCCAAGGATTTGAATGATTTCAACTTTGAGATAAGTGGGACATCATTAAGCCATGATAAAAATCAAATCACCCAAAAATGCGACCAGACTGAGTGACTCGAGATTAGCAAATCCGAAGGATGGAATATACTCTACAAGAAAATATCGGGTCTAAAATTCTCATGATTGACAGTGCTAGAATTGAGTATTTAGTCGACCAGTGAGTTGTTAAGTAAAAATATTGATTCCCAAGTGATTTTATGAAAACAATATCGGAAAAAGGTTTAAATAACCATGATGTCCAAAATGTCAAAACATGTATCTAGACAGTGTGAAAGAATATCTCTTGTTGTTGTGTATGAGATGAAACTTGGGTGGAGAAAGATGCAAGATAAGAGACGAAACTCTTCCTTGAAAAACCAGTTGAATAAAGCCTAAGAAATGTGCAACCAATGACCAAAAAATAAAAAATAAACATAATGAAATAAAATAACTCAAAAGAGATTAAAAAACACAGCTAAGCTAACTATGCAAGAAAAACCCTTTACAAAAAATTATTGTTGGCTGAAAGTGATTGAAGAGAAGAGTTGATGGAAAGAAAACTACTTGGATAACTCCAAAAACATGATAAAATAATTTTCCAAGGAAATTATTGGGATTTGGAGTGGGCTTTATTTCAAATGGGCATAATTTAATCGCCAATATTTCCATTCATTGTGCATGTGATAGCAAGATCAACACTCTAAAAGAATCTCAATCAAGCCAAAATATTCTAAGTTGGAGTCATAAAGATATGGGTGTGGAATGTTAAGAACCAAACATCAATATAGCATAGAAAAACCTCAAGAAAAGTACTCAACGCCTTGAAAAAGAGATAATATCAGATAATAAGCCTCTTCGAGGGGGAAACCTCCTT